>OVAX01000057.1:31279-154181 GCA_900406405.1 Lepidium africanum | reverse complement strand
CTATAAAAGGACTTATATCATGGCTGAAAAACCGGAAAAACCATGATATATCAATATATATATATATATATGGTTAAGATCTGTTAAATAAAATTCTGTTAGAAACAGAACATTGTTTATAACTGATCCTTTGTATATATGAACAACATATCCTTCAATCCCCCACTTGCTTATATCATACATGAACTAATTCGATACAACGNTTATATCATACATGAACTAATTCGATACAACGATGTCTTATTAGACTTGAATCATTTACTAAGAATCTATGCAACAGAATGTTTAGAACATTCATGTCATATATACTTGAGTATATACATTTGTTTATGTTTCTGCATTTGCAGAACACAATATCAGAATCATAATATTTCGTGAACAAACTTTTACAATAGAGTCATTACGCTTCAATTACAGTTTGAGCATACATCTCTATCTGAATTTGTTTCTATGAAATATTCAACATCACTTTGAGGCAAATCAGATTAAGTTTTGAACCTTGAACTGCAACAGCTATGTAAATAGGTGTTTACAGAGGTAACATCGTATCTGAATCACTCTTGATGTTCATCGAGACCCATAGCTTTTACAGTGTTCAGGATTTTATGTCCACACAAAGCCTTTGTTAAAGGGTCTACAATATTATTAGCAAACTTAACATACTCGATTGAGATTGATCCAGTTTCTAACAAACTTCTCACTATTTTGTGTCTTAGTCTTATATGTCTCTTCTTCCCATTGTATAGCTTATTTGAAGCTACAGCCATAGCAGCTTGACTATCACACCTTATTGAAACAGATGGACAAGGATTTGCTATCATTGGAAAATCAGAGAGTACACTTCTCAACCAGTCTGCTTCTTGAGCAGCTAGTTCCATAGCTATCAATTCTGACTCCATAGTTGAAAGTGCTATGCAGGATTATTTAGTTGATTTCCAAGCTACAGCTCCACCTCCTATGGTGAAGACAAACCCGCTTGTAGAATTAATTTCATCATTATCACTCACCCAATTTGCATCACATAATGCTTCTAACACACAAGAACTTCCATTATACAACAGACTCCAATCCTTTGTACCCTTCAGATACCTCATGAGTCTGTCTAATGCTTTCCAATGATCCTTACCAGGATTTTGTGTGTATCTGCTCAATCTACTCACTGCGTATGCAATATCTGGCCTAGTGCAGTTCATGAGATACATGATGCTTCCAAGTATCTTTGCATACTGAGATTGATTAACACTCTTGCCTTTGTTTTTACACAAATGGACTGCAGGATCATATGGTGTTCTTGCTTACTCTTTTCCCAGTAATTGAATTTCTTCAAAACTTTCTCTACATAGTGAGCTTGAGATAACATGAAGAAATTTTCATTCTTAGATACCTTTATTCCGAGAATTACATCAACCTCCTGCAAATCTTTCATGTTGAATCTGGTGTTTAAGAATTTCTTTGTTTCATTCACTATTTATATACTCTTCCCTAAGATGAGCATATCATCCACATAGAAACAGACAACAACATAATCATCTTCTGTGATTTTGCTGAAAATGCAGGTGTCACCATTGTTTGCTGTGAATCCGAATTCAAATAGAGTTGAGCTGAATTTCTCAAACCACAGTTTGGGAGCTTGTTTTAAGCCATACAGAGATTTATTTAGCTTACACACTTTGTGTTCTTGCCCTTCCACAACAAAACCTTCAGGTTGGTGAATGTATATTTCCTCTGTTAAATCTCCATTCAAAAATGCCGTTTTTAAGTCCATTTGATGGACAAACAGTTTATGATATGAGGCTATACCCAACAACTACCTTATTGAGGCTATTTTTGTTACTGGAGCATAAGTGTCGAAGTAATCCACTCCATGTATTTAAGAATATCCCTGAGCAATTAATCTGGCTTTGAACTTATCAATTGTGCCATCAGACTTAAGTTTCTTTTTAAGAATCCACTTGCACTTCATGACCTTACATCCCCTAGGAAGCTCTGTTAATTCCCATGTATGATTTGATGTAATGGACTCAAATTCATTATTGACTGCTTCTTTCCAAAATACAGCATCTACAGACTTCATAGCTTCAGAATATGACACTGGATCTTCTTCTATCAGAAAAGTAAACACAAACACTTCACTTAATTCATCGTGCTCTACTATGAAGTTTGTGATGAAGTCTGGTCCAAAATCTGTTGATATTCTTGATCTTTTACTTCTTCTTAGATCCATTTCATTGTTTGAGTCTCTTAATTCTACTGTTGACCTTTTACTGTTATGATTCTCAGGAACTGAAGCTTGAGCCTTAGTTTTGAATGGAAATATATCTTCAAAGAAATCAACATCTCTTGATTCCATCACATGTCCCAGAACTTTGGTTATTGGATCGAAGGTTAAGCACCTATATGCAACTGAGTTAGAGGCATAACCTATGAAGACTGCATCAATAGTTTTTGATCCTACATTCGATCTTTTAAATTCTAGAATTCTCACTTTGACTAGACAGCCCCAAGTTCTGAGATATGAAAGATTTGGTTTAATTCCTTTCCATATTTCATATGGCGTTGATGTCAGTCCTTTGTGAGGAACTTTATTGAGTAGATAGCAAGCTGAAAGGATAGCTTCCCCCACAATGCATCAGGTAGACCAGAGCTAAGCAACATAGCATTCATCATGTTCTTCAAAGTTCTGTTCTTTCTCTCTGCAACTCCATTCTGCTGTGGAGTGTAAGGAGCAGTTATTTCATGTATTATTCCTTCACTAGCAAAAAGTGACTTAAATTCATAGCCTTCATACTCACCTCCTCTGTCTAACCTGAATCTTTTTATCTTCTTATTCAACTGTTTTTCAACTTCAGCCTTGTAGGTTTGAAACATACTGAAAGTTTCATCTTTTGAATTCAATAAATACACTTTTGTGTATATTGAACAATCATCTATAAAGGTAACGTAATACCTTTTCCCTCCTCTACTTGCTGTATTTCTAAAATCTGCTAGGTCTGAATGAATAAGATCCAAAACTTGAGACGATCTTTGAATGGAGTTTGAGAATGATTTTCTGAAGTGTTTTGCCTCATAGCAAATCTCATACTTAGGTAATTCTTTCTTTAATTTGTCATGTATCAGATCCAGCTCACTTAACCTCTTAATAGATTTCATGTTTAAGTGTCCTAATCTATTATGTCAAGTTGAAAGATCACACGACAAATACACAGAATCTACTTTTATTCCATTCTCAGTTTCAAGTACAAAGAGGTTTCTGATACAAAATGCTTTTCCTACGTACTCTCCATTCTTTGTTAAGACCAACTTCCCTAATTCAATTGTTTGCTTTACTCCTGCAAACATGAGAAGAGCACTTGAGATGAGATTTCTGCGCATTGAAGGCACATACAGAACCTTAGTGAGTGTCAATATTTTTCCAGAAGATATCTTCAAGTCGATTTCACCAATCCCAGGGACCTTCAGTGGTCTTGCATCACCTAAGTATACTTCTTAGGTTCTTAAAAAGACTCTTCTGGTTGCAAATATGTCGAGTTGCACCAGAATCTATGATCCAATCAACCATGTCTGTTAGAGAATTTGCTTCAGTCACCATAGCCACTATGTTTTCTGTCAAATGAACTTTATCCTTTGCTTCTTCTTTCCCTTTCTGCAAAATTCTACAGTCTTGTTTCCTATGTCCTCTCTTATTACAATTCTAACATTTTATCTTCTTCTTGGAATCACCATTCTGGCCTGTAGAGTTCTTGTTAATTTTCTTCTTAGGTTTTAACTTTTCTTTTCCCTTGAACCCTGAGCTTTCCACCACATTAGCGTCTGTAGTACTTGTCACTGAAGCCCTTAAAACAGTGCTTGAAAAGCTTTNAGCCCTTAAAACAGTGCTTGAAAAACTTCTATTAGCATCTTCTATCATGATGTCTGATATCAGATCATCAAGATTCCATTTCTTCTTGTCGTGTTTGAGTTTAGACCTGTAATCTCCCCAAGAAGAAGGCAGTTTATCGATTAATACTAGAGCTGCAAGTTGATCATCAATAGACATTCCTTCTACTTGAATCTTTGAAATAATCAGCTCATAATCGTGTAATTGACTAAGAATTGGAATGTCTTCTTTGATTGTAAACGTAGTCAACTTAGATGTTATGTATTGCTTCTTCCCCATGTCTTCCGATCCATACTTCTTCTTCAAGTTACTCCAGATTTCCTTTGCAGACTTTTAATTAATGTAAATATCAAACAGTTTCTCAGAGAGATGCTTCAAGATATGCCCTCTGCAAGTTCTATTATGAACCTCTAAAGAAGTCTCTGGTTTTGACTTGCTTGACACAAGACCATCAGACTTTGATGTCGACGTTTCAACCGTTGAAGATGTATCTTCAAGAACGATGTGATCGAATCTAATTTCTTGGAAAAAGAACATCATCTCCTGCGACCATCTCTTGTAATTTTCTCCAGTGAGAGAAGCAAGTTTTGACATGTCTGGAACTGCAGTGTATTTCGTCATCTTCTTTGATTTCAATCGAGTTTATTTCACTCAAGATTGTTGGATTAATTGCATAGGATGGAAAAAGAAGATCTTTACACAAGAAGAGGAAGAACACGAGAACAGAAGAAAAATGAAGAAACAGAGGTGAAGAAAACTTCTGAGCTTGAGTGAAATAGTCTTCCTCTATCCAGATTTATCCTTTTGTAGAGAAAACCAACACTCAGAGCTTTTAACTTTTTAACTCTTGATCTCTCGATAATTGAGATCAGAGCTTCAAGATTCTTAGAGAAACCAGACGAAGAAAGATCGCCACAGAAAAACAAAGAGAAAAGAGGATTGATCCAAAATCATGTATCTCTATCTTGCTACAGAAGAATATATGTATATATGATTTTCGTTCTCTATGTATATATGATCTCTTCTTCATCCAGACTCCTATTTATCCTCATTAGAGTCGGTTAGATTCATTTAATAAAACAAACATCAAGGATCTAGATCAAAAGACACGTGTGTATATATATATATATATAGTTAAGATCTGTTAAATAAAATTCTGTTAGAAACAGAACATTGTTTATAACTGATCCTTTGTATATATGAACAACATGTCTTTCAATCCAGAATCTGGTCACTGAGAAATTTTCTCGATTTTTTGGGGTCAAAGGTCAAGCCGGAACTGAAAATAAAAGCATATGTATTTTCTGATTAGCTTACTCGGTTCATCAGGTGAATATTTAGCATAAAAGTCGGGTTGAAAGAACAAGGATAAAAAATAGGCCGGTTCATCGTTTAACCGGTTCGGTTTGATTGATTTGGTACTTCCCGAAACAACGTTGTCTTCTTACAAAACGTTTTGTTGATTTTAGTTGTTTTTTAGTGTGGAAGATAGAGAGATCAATCTAATCTATCAGATTCACCGATTTCCGCACTTTGCCCCTTTCGATTCTCAAATTTTCTTCCTGAAGATTATCATGGTGCTTTCTGACTTCACTGGAGTCGGTGTTGGATTCGGTACACGCCCATTCGCAATTGTTTCTCATTTTAATCCTTTTTAAATTCGAGTCGTAATTTTGAAATTGGATTTTCTAGGGCTCGGTGTTGGCTGTGGCTTTGGCGTTGGATGGGGTTTTGGAGGTTGGTTCTCAATTACAAGTTTATTCCATGGAGACTAACTAGATTTTGATCGGTTAAAGATGGAATCATCAATAGACAAAGACAATATCTAAGCTTTGGCAAAAAAGCTAATATAGTAATCAAATCAAAGCAATGCTTTCACAGATACAATCATTTCAATTGGGAACAGTAGTCTGGACTACTTAGGTTGTGCTCTGCTTATTTTGGTCTTAGTGTTAAGACATACTCTGTTTTTTATGATCATATATATAGAACACTTGGATTATCTACTCAAATGCCTTTTTCATAATCTTTACCTAAAATCAGTGTTTGGCTTTGACAAAAACTCCAGCTTGCATTTGATGGATATCCATATCAGTTGTAAAAAACACAGTGCCTGAATTAGAGATTTCTTTTGCTTTCTTGCAGGAGTGCCTTTGAACATGTTAGGCATTGGTGTAGGTAAGGTTTTGACTGCATCTCTAAGCAGGTAATGATAAACTCTAGTTTCAAAACCTTATGTTCATTGTATTTGATGAAGGTGGAGGTTGCGGGGTGGGTTTGGGCCTCGGGTGGGGATTTGGGACTGCCTTTGGGAGTCACTACCGATCATCTAGACTTACCTTCCAAGGCATTGAGTTAGAGAAGACCGATAAAAGTGAGGATAATAAGCAGCTGCTTGCGGAAACCATTGCCAAAAACTCTTAGCCCACTTGGTTTTGATTCCCAATATCACTTTCAATAACTCTCCTTGTATTGATTGTAAAAGCGTAACAAGAGTATTACACATCTTTGCAGACAAATAATCAAATCAAACCTGCATTTTTATATTCAGCATTGACATTTTCACTTACGCTGAACAATCTTCAATCTTGGGTTTATATTCCCAAATAATACAATAAATTCTACAATGTTCACTCAGTTATCTCTTGATCTCATTCAAACCACTTTCAAAAGATCGAACCAAAAAACGCATTTTCTATAATAATACAAAATAATCAAAAACAGTGGAATTAACTGTACAATTAAAAATGTAGATTCTCAATTTCTTCTCTTGCGCTGTTGCATAAGAGATGAATGGACTCAAACGCCATCTTTGGCACCCGTCTTCTACATCGTATGCTTTGCGACTACCACTGCAATTGACAAAGTAGCTCACCTCAAAACTTAAGAAAGGATACAATCTTTGCTTTATAATACATGCATCATCTCGTTTCACTAAATCTTACCAATAAGAAAAACTAAAAGAAGGATCCAAATTGCTGCGTGAACCGATTTACTATATTGCATTCGATACTGAGACCGTTGCAGTTGCCTCTGTAAAGCTCCATACCAACCGTGAAGCTGTTTTTCATAACAGTCCTCACACTCTACACAACCTTTGCCTCTCTCAAAACTTCCATTCATAACTTGCTGAGATATTATAGATAAAGCATTGTCAATAATGATTTGTGGTAAGCAGGAGATGAAACTAATCTTGTGGTTGGAGATCTTACTTGGTTAGCTTGGATAGGTAATAACGCAGCATCAGAGTCTCCTTGACGATCCGAGAGCTTCCACTTTCTAATGCCATGTTTGGATCCAGGTTCCATATAATTTAGGAAACCAGAGACACTAGGTACTTTCCGTGGAGGTCGAACCACTGGTTCATCAGATGATTTCTGCAATAAACGATCATCAGTAACCGCAATGTTAAAAGCACCAATATCAGCTGCACTAGCCGCCCTTCTATGTCCATGAGGCTGGTTTACTGTGACATGAATTTTCGAAAGTTGATTCTTTTCGGATTCAGATGGTCCAGTTAAGAAAAGAGCAAGCTCATTACGATCATCTTCATCCAAACGCACCCATCTTGGAGTTCCTTTCCCATCAGATTTCGCAGCTTCCTTTAGAGATTTCTCTATTTTGGCAACTTGAGCTTCCATTGCAAAAGTAAACTCCCTATGCCTATTTCTAGTTTCATCACTCAGATGATTGTCATAGCTAGATTTAACAGCTTTTTGGAATTCATCTAACTGCGCACCCAAAACAGATTTCATACTTAGAAATAAATCAATCAACATTACACAATAAAAAAAAAAACAAATGAGATAAAGAAAGACAAACCTGCCATTTGGTGGTTCCTAGTGCAGCGTGAAGGTCCCTGTGAAGCTGCTCAGAGTCCCATACATTTGAAGAATCTCGTTTCTTATGGATCCATGTCCTGTATGCTGACTCCATCCTGCACATTAATCGAAGATAACACACATTGTTGAGATTTCAGATCTAAAGCTTGTTTGTATAAGAAAATCCTATTCCATAATCTGAAGAACCAGACAACAAATAACACCAACAATGAGAGTTGTGATTTCACAGATCCAAAACAAAATTGAAAGAACCCTAAGGACAAAAAATGAGAATGAGATCCAAAAAACGCAACCTGTCGGCAGATTCCTGAACCTCTTCAGCAGCACCAAAGAAAGGATCTTTCTCCCAACGATCCAAACTCGTCGTCATCCCTTGCGAATTAGAAAAAAAATCTAATTCCCTAACGATGAGAAGCTTAAGGGAAGAATAATCGTTGGAAGATGAGAAGCAACAGAGATTTGAGAATGAGGAAATGAGAATGAATTGAAAGATTTCAGAGAAGAGAGGAACGTTCATCGATCATCGCCAAATTACGGCCTTTCATTTACAGGCACGTGCCCAAGTTTATTAATTTGGCTCTTGATTAACACTCTTATTCATTCAATACACCCACTCAACACTCTTTACTTCGTTTTTTTTTTTCTTCATATTATTGTAGAATTTTGTTTTTTCTTTTCAATTCCGTAATATATACAAATATTCAAAAGTCTTCTACCATTCACGTGTTAAACTTGTCATTATTTCCATTTACTTTGTTTGATAAATATGAATTGCAAATCTAGTTTAAAAAGAAAAGGAAATGACAAAAGAGATAAAAATTGCAAATCTAATATTTCGAGGTGAAATAAGATAATTTTACCCTTGATTTCGTGAAAACCCAAAAAAAATATTACGAAACTGCCATTAATGAGTAATTCCACATCAGTGCGCAGACGTTTTTGTAGGATATGTAGACAAACTGGCAACGTTTTGTAGGTTTCGATTGCAGTTATGTAGGTTCTAAAACATCTTTTGTAGGTTGACTGTTTGCGCATGACTTGTAGGTTTTTCGATTGGTGTTATGTAGGTTTGAAGGTCAAGCTTTGTAGGTTTTCGATTGCTGTTATCTAGGTTTGAAGTCAAGTTTTGTAAGTTTTCCGAGATACCAAGCTTTGTAGGTTTTCGATTGTTGTTATGTAGGTTTGAAGGTCAAGCTTTGTAGGTTTTCGATTGCTGTTATGTAGGTTTGAATGTCAAGCTTTGTAGGTTTTCGATTGTTGTTATGTAGATTTGAAGGTCAAGCTTTGTAGGTTTTCGATTGCTGTTATGTAGGTTTGAAGGTCAAGCTTTGTAGGTTTTCGATTGTTGTTATGTAGGTTTGAAGTCAAGCTTTGTAGGTTTTCGATTGCTGTTATGTAGGTTTGAAGTCAAGCTTTGTGGGTTTTCTGAGATACCAAGCTTTGTAGGTTTTCGATTGTTGTTATGTAGGTTTGAAGGTCGAGCTTTGTAGGTTTTTTATTGCTGTTATGTAGGTTTGAAGGTCAAGCTTTGTAGATTTTCAATTTCTGTTATGTAGGTTTGAAGGTCAAGCTTTGTAGGTTTTCAATTGCTGTTATGTAGGTGTGAAGGTCAAGCTTTGTAGGTTTTTCGAGATACCAAGCTTTGTAGGTTTTCGATTGCTGTTATGTAAGTTTGAAGGTCAAGCTTTGTAGTTTTTTGATTGTTGTTATGTAGGTTTGAAGGTCAAGCTTTGTAGGTTTTCGATTGATGTTATGTAGGTTTGAAGGTCAAGCTTTGTAGGTTTTCGATTATTGTTACTGGTATCATTGATGTAGTTTTACTGGTATCATTGATGTAGGTTTACTAGTATCATTGATGTAGGTTTACTAGTATCATTGATCTAGGTTTTCTGGTATCATTGATGTAGGTTTTCTGGTATCATTGATGTAGGTTTTCTGGTATCATTGATGTAGGTTTTCTGGTATCATTGATGTAGGTTTTCTAGTATCATTGATGTAGGTTTACGTGTATCATTGACGTAGGTTTACGTTTACTAGTATTGTTGATGTATGTTTACTGGTATCATTCTAGTAGGTTTGTTTTCACCTCTGTAGGTTTTGTGTTTATTATGTAGGTTTTATTCCCTATTACGTAACTACTTATTCGTTGTTGTAGTTGAAATATTGGAAGGCTCACCACGTGTTAAAGGAAGCACACCTGTTGATAAGAGGGTTCTCGGAGAGCAGTTTTGAACAACTCTCGTCCTACTTATTCTCTATAAGAAGAGCAAATCCCGGCATACTTATAAAGCTCGAGGTTGATAAAAACAACACATTTAAGTTTCTCTTCATTGCGTTTGATACGAGCATCCAAGGATTTCCTTTTATGCAGAAGGTGGTGGTTATAGACAGTACGTTCCTGCAAGGAAAGTATAAAGGTACTCTACTCACTGGCACAATGCAAGACGGAAATTTCAACATATTTCCAATAACGTTCGGGGTTGTTATCATTGAGAATGATGAATCTTGGGAATGGTTTTTTCGGCAACTAAATCGTGCTATCCCTGATGATGATAAGCTGGCAATCATTTTAGATAGGTATAGGTCAATAGGCAATGCGATAAAGAAAGTATACCCACTAGCTGGTAGGGGTATATGCACCTACCATTTGTGAAAAAAATATCTTGATGAAGTTTAGAGGGGTGAGTCTTTCAAGCTGTTTAAGAGAGCTGCAATGGCGTATAGGTTGCAAGATTTCAATGACCTACTTGCACAGATCCAAGACATTAATCCTCGTCTTCATGCTTACTTACTCAAGGCTGATGTACGTTTGTGGAGTCGTGTAGATTTCCCTGGTAATAGGTACAACATCACCACAACGAACATAGCTGAATCAATAAATCATGCCTTGAGTGAAGCTAGGACCTTTCCAATTGTGCAACTAATTGACGCAATAAGGTCTATGTGAACACGGTGGTTCGCTGATAGAAGGAAAAAGGCAGGTTTGATGACAACCGCTCTCACTACTGGCGTTGAGAAAGTGTTAAAGGTATGTTAATTGTTTGATGTAGGTTTACTTTTGTCAGTTATGTAGGTTTAAGTAATAGTGATATAGGTTTACTATTCTCAGGTATGTAGGTTTATGATGTAGTAATGTAGGTTTATTATTCTCAGGTATGTAGGTTTACGTAGTTGCTTTATAGGTTTACGTAGTTCTTATGTAGGTTTACTAGTCTAATCAATGTAGGTTTACTACCCTATTCGATATAGGTTTACGTAGCTGATTTTTTTGATTGAGCTGAGATGTTTACTTCTTTTTTGTAGGGAAGAGTTGAGGAAGCAAAACAATACGAAGTACAACCAATATATGAACATCAAACACAAGTCACAAATAACATGTCATCTAATGTTGTGAACTTGACGGAGAGAACATGTTCATGCAAGAGGTATGACTTAGACAAAATTTCGTGTGTCCATGTCCTAACTGTCGTAGAAAGTGCAAGTCTTCAAATTGTCTCCCTCACTCATCCCTTTTACCATAGATCCTATTTGTACGATGCGTACGCTAAATATGTTAAACCTCAAGATGCTTCTACTCCTGTTCCTGATGAAGTGGCTAGTAAGGTTTGTAATCCGCCGGCAATTCGAAAACAAGCAGGCAGACCAAAAAAATCAAGAATGATGAGCCTCCTAGAGGTTGTAGCTGAGTCTAAACGACCAAGGAAGACATACACTTGTAAAAAGTGTTCTCAAAGGGGCCATAATACTCGGACTTGCCCAGCGCAGTCTTCATAATTGTGGACCTACAATGTATGTAAACTTGCATTTTGTCTGTATTGTTAAACCTACATTTCATATTCGTAAAACTATATCTCATGTTCCTAAACCTACATCTCTTATTCGTAAACCTACATCTCATGTTCGTTCGTAAACTTGAATTCTCTGTTTCTAAACCTACATCATGTGGGTTGCTAAACCTACATCATGTGGGTTGCTAAACCTACATAAAATGTTTGTAAACCTACATTTCGTGTTCGTAAACTTGAATTCTATGTTTCTAAACCTACATCATGCGGGTGGCTAAACCTACATACTGTGTTGGTAAACCTACATTTCGTGTTCGTAAACTTGAATTCTTTGTTGTTAAACTGACTAAGTAATTTCATATACCTACGAAGGTATGATTGTTGTTTACAAAAGATTACAAGGTCCATATACGTTAACCCTACAAAGGCGTTCAAAGTGAAACAGACATTATTGCCCTTTGTAGGATTATCGTAAACCTACATAGCTAAAATTAAAACCTACATTAGGATATTAGCAAAACCTACATAACTAAAATTAAACTTATAGATCGTATCAACGTATCTGATGGTAAACCTACATAAATACATAAGACCCGAGTTTGCTAATCTCATGATTGACTATCAGTGATGAACGGCGTCTTTTCAGCTCGTGGGTTTGGGGAGCTCATGATTACTTCACAGTCCACGGGAAGCTCATCCATAGTCTCCCCTGCATACTTCATACGAAGGTGTGGAATCATGACGTCGCACAAGCCATCAAAAGTCACTCCTAGGGCCAAACATTCAACAAACTTCAAAGCGAATATCCCACAATCCCCATCCTCCTTTTGTTGTGGAATTCCTTTGACCCTAGTTATCATGAAGGCGGTTCCCGTGACCTTTCCTTTGTCAGCCGAAGGCAACATTTGCTTGATCAATTGCGGGATCATCCGAGAAAAGGGTTTCCAGTGGCCTAGAATGACACTGTCAGTCAGCACCGACATCTTGGAGTCATAGATCCTGACCCTACCCCTCACTAAGTCCATTTCTAAGGCCACCCAATGAGCATTTCCAACGTTGTGTACTATGTACACCCAATCAACATCTTCAATCCATTTCCTCCCACTACTGTACATACCATCTTCTCTGTGGTACAAGTCAGAAAAGGCATCACTGAATCTATAGTTCTTTCCCTTGCAAGCGAGGAAGTCCCTCTCATACTCCGAAGCCCACATTAAGGAGAACTCCGGATCAACAAAAGCAATGCGCATACTTCTGAATGGCATCACCGTCTGGACATGTCTTCTCCGGAACATGAGAATAACACCGACCATATGCTGGAAGAAAAGTTTTACAATCATTAGTTTACATCAAGACACACAAAACCTATACAGGCGGAAACTAACCTACATGTCGAGGACGTAAACCTTTAAGTAGTGAATGTAAACCTACACAACTTATAGTAAACCTACATATCTATATGAACCTATACAACATACACTAAACCTACAGTGCTGTACGAATAAGTACTCGACCTAAACCTACAAAACTTAAACCTACACCACTGAAACTAAACCTACATTGAAATACAAAACCTACAAGTGGTGAATGTAAACCTACACAACTTATAGTAAACCTACATATCTATACGAAACCTACACTACACCTACACTGCTGTACAAATAAGTACTCGACCTAAACCTACACAACTGACACTGGACCTACAATGTGTACTGGACGTAAACCTACGGAAGTTACACTACGCAATCTACATACGTACATGTGTAGTCAACCAGCCGTATCTTTTGTCCTCAGGCTGCCATTCCGGCTTACATGTCATCAGGCGGCAGTAGAAGGAAGTGTTTTTACGAGTGTCGCCACCATACCTGATAATGAGTACAAGGTATACAACCAGGTAAGGTCATTGACGTTAGTGTTTGCACATTACATTGTGTGAACTTACTCTTAAGTGTTGATGTAGTGTAGTAGGTTGGATAACACTCCCGTCTCACAGTCACCAAAAGGATTATATAAAATCGTTGAGTGTTGTACACCTTGAACAATACGCTTGACAATTGAATCGCCTTTGAAAGGCGTAACCTGTAAATATGAAACCTACATTAGTTTATGAAAACCTACATAACAGCTTGAAAACCTACATCACCAACCACAAAACCTACATCAAAAACTACGAAACCTACATCACATCAGAAAAACCTACATCACACCAGAAAAACCTACATCACAGCATTATAAACGTTTACTTACCTGTGACGCAGCCAAATTGATTTTTCTACTCTCGCGTGTAACAGGCACTATAGCCAATGCATCCGCGTCGTCAGATGCCTTTCTTGATTTTTCCTTCTCAACCCTAAGTGCGGTCCTCAACCAAGCATCATCATCTAAAGTCATATCGATGATCTCCTCAGATGGAGGAGTGGTGCTAGATGTCCCTGCGGGTTGTGTGGGACGAGATCGCACAATCTTTGTCATTGGACTCTCCGAGTCCGAAGTTTGCTCTGTCACTACCGTCCAGGACTTCCACTCACTCTGAATGAAGAATTAAATTTTATTAAACTTACAATGTTATTACAAATCCTACAAAACAGATAAATTAACTTCTCTAAACCTACATTACACTTAACATGTCAACTTTATGATTACTCAGTTTGAAACCTACAACACTTACAAATAACCTACAACACTTGCAAAGAACCTACAAAACTTACAAATAACCTATAACACAAAATCAATAAACCTACACCACATAATTCACTTCTTAACTTCTTGGTAATGTCCCCCTAAAAAAGAGAAATACGTACCCGCGATTTGTCCTTTGCTTTGCCCACCTCCTCCTCCATTCCTAAGCCTTCCGCAGTTTTCTTTGCTCCTTCCTTCCCCATCCCTTTTGTTTGCTCTATAACCCTCCGTTTCCCATGCTTCTACACGAGCACTACTACCACTTCCCATCACCCTCTGTTTCCCATCACCAATTAAAGTAATGGGACTCTCAAATCCAATCATTTTGGTTTCCATCTCCAATTAAAGTAATGTCGAATTTTTCACCGTTTTTCTTCTCGGCCTCGTCGAACTTGGCCACTAATCCCTCCAAAAGCTTTTTAATAGCATACTGCTCCATCTGCATCGAAGCCTGAGCCTTCTCTCTAACTTTATCCTTAACGAAGGATTTCAAAGACACGGCCATCTCATCGTCCGAGCCATCGACATCCTTCTGCTTCTTCTTCTCCTTTTTCATTGTTTTTTGGAGGCTTTGTCTTCTGAGGTTGCTCCTGCACCTCCTGAATTTCCACACCCTGCACAAATAGATTATACTTAATTACAAACCTACAAGCGATGCACAAAAAACCTACAAGTCACAAACCTACATTACTTATAGAAATGAAACCTACATAACGTGATAGAAACCAACATAACGTGACAGAAACCGATGTAACTTCACCTAAACCTACATAACGTCTTATAAACCTACATAACTTGCATAAAAGAAACCTACATAACATGACAGAACCATGTGTAACTTCACCTAACCTACTTAACGTCAAATAAACCTACACAACTTCAAATAAACTTACATACATAACTTCAAATAAACCTACATAACTTCAAAGAAACCTACATAATACAAAAACTAAACCTACAGAACAGTGAAACCTCTTACCTTCCTTGCTTTTTTGTTGGCTAGAGGTACCACCTTGTCAGATCTCCTCTTCTTTAAGTAATCAAAAACGTTATCATCAAAAGCGTTCTCTAGTAAATCCATGATCAGATTATGGATATATTTCATATACCGGCTTCT
Source organism: Lepidium africanum (assembly GCA_900406405.1). Taxonomy (NCBI): domain Eukaryota; kingdom Viridiplantae; phylum Streptophyta; class Magnoliopsida; order Brassicales; family Brassicaceae; genus Lepidium; species Lepidium africanum. The sequence continues at coordinate 138,881 of OVAX01000057.1, read as the reverse complement.
GGACCATGTGCTTACCAACACGAACCTAAAAAAAGTGTTTCAACCATTAGTTTTTATGAAACCTACAACATAGTCCACAAACCTACATAATTATATATAAATCTACATAATAAGTTTCAAACCTACATTATATAAACCTACATACCTTTCCACCTGTGTTCAGAATCTTATACTCTAAGATTTCAACCAAACATTCTCTTCCCCTGGATATCTTCCAACTGATAAGCGGAATGTTCTCACCTTCAATCCGGGTACCATAATTCTCATCATAGCTTACAATGTACTCCAATGCCCATATCAGCAGCACATGGACACTGCCACGTAATACGTAAGTCAACCCACCATATGATGCTCTTTTGATGGATCAGATTAAGGATTGGAAGGCATCCCGACCCCACGGATACCTTTTGAAAGTCTCCACATCCAACACCCTCATAGTAGCTTTAAGTGGGATCCTGCTCCCTTGGTGCAGACCCAAAACACCAAAATGCAAAAGGAAAAGGAGGCTTAGCATTCTCCTTCTCTCGAGAGTCCAGTCTCTAAAAAATAAGGGAACACCAATTTCAGGACTTTCGGTAAAACCTACATGACAGCTCACATAAACCTACATAACTAATTACAAACCTACATAATTATATATGAAACCTACATCACTGATATGCGTAAACCTATAGAATTTAATCAACAAACCTACATAATTATATATAAAACCTACATCACTAATATGCGTAAACCGACAACCTTATATCAACAAACCTACATAAATAAATATAAAACCTACATAAGTAAATACAAAACCTACATTTCCATATCCCTCAAACCTACATACCTGCATCTCTGGAACGCCTTTCGCAGTTCAAAGAAATCTGGACCTACATTATGTCTCGTCCCAAGCTGTGTCCAAAACTCCTCATGGGATGCCTCCAAAACCACTCCTTCAACGACCACCCCACATGGCATACCAGATATCTCTTCAAATTCATAAAGAGAGAACTTGATTGGTTGGCTACCAACCACTACCCACATCTCATTGCTTCTTTCTACACGAAGCTGATTCATAAGCAACCAATGGACTGGCTTTGATGGTCATGTATACTTCATCTCACTCAATTTCAGCACAACACCAACAGCGAAATTGTCCCTTATGTCTGTGTACGCATCATCACCACTAGCTAGACGCATTTCTTTGAACAACAGGAGTTTACAACTGTGTTTGAAGCTCTTTGTCTTCAAACCAGTCATTCCAACCTTGAATTGTCTATCAGGATAATCCTTTTGCGCCATATCGATGCTGAAAGAAATAGAACCCATCATCAATAAGTCATGAAAATTAGTTTTCAAAACCTACATAACTCAAACTGCAAACCTACATAACTCAAACTTCAAACCTACATAACTATCACTTCAAACCTACATAACTCAAACTTCAAACGTACATAACTCAAACTTCAAACGTACATAACTCAAACTTCAAACCTACATAACTATCACTTCAAACCTACATAACTAACCATTCAAACCTACATAACTATCACTTCAAACCTACATAACTCAAACTTCAAACGTACATAACTCAAACTTCAAACCTATATAACTATCACTTCAAACCTACATCACGTTAACTTATAACCTACATAACACTCACTTCTAACCTACAAAACAGACTCTTATCCTCGTTTAAAACCTACACAACATACTCGAATCCTCGTCAAAACCTACAAACCCCTTCCCTCCAAACCCTAATAAACCTACCCATTGTCTTTTAAACCTACACAACACAAACAAACTATCTACAGACCCTACAATCAAATCATTGTCAGAGCATTAACTGCATGCGAAAACCCATAAATCCAATTTGCAATCCAAAATTTGCGAATAAACCCTAAATTTCTATGAAATTGTTGAAAACCCAACGAAATCGAACTACTATCACTAATTACAACAATTTAAACTCTAATTTCAACAAAACCCAACCACTGTAACTTGAAAAAGAAGAAGAAGATGAAGAAGAACGAAGAATTACCTTGATGAAATTGAGAAGAAGAATGGTGAAGACGAAAATGAAGAAGATGATGCAGAAGAAGATGATGCAGAAGAAGATGAAGAAGAACGGAAGTTATGGAGGTTACAGATTTGAGAGAGATTTTCCGAAGAGAATGGTGTGTTACGGTTTTGTGTTTTAATTTGTATTTTTTTTTTACAATTCAAAACAAAATTAAATCAAAATGGCATTATTGTAATTATTCAAAACCATGAAAATATTTTGTAACTTCCACACCTCCTCTATTGTTCACAGATGCCAAATAATTAAATTTATAATTTCCATATCTGGTTGAACTATTCTAGTAATTATCTATTTCCATTTATTTCATTCATGTTATGAACTTATAATCATATAGTATTACATTTTCTCTGTTCAAAAATTTCCAGTTAGACTGTTTCCTGACGTTCTGACATCTAACCCTATGTGAGTGTGTGATAAGCTCAGATGGCATCATTATGGGGAATAACTGTTAATTTATATGATCAAATGTGTACTTCTAATGGAAAAAAATGGCAGTGAAGGTGTGGAGGAAAATCATGCGAATGAGACCTTTCACCTAAAACCCATTTTGTTGAGTCATTATATATGCACGTCTCTCTCTACTGGCGCGCCAAATGCTAAGCATCACCTTTGTCTAATATGTCTGTATAAATAATGATTGTATGTGTGTGTTTTAAATCATAAATCTTGTTTACTTACTTTCTCAGTTTCTAACTAAAGATAAAGTGTGCAAGCAGCCACTCATGGCTAGAGTGATGATATGGTTTCTTGTTTCCTTGTATGTGTGCCTCATTGGTCATATGATTAGCGAGGCTGCTAGAGAAAGTACGTTCATGAGGAATGGAGTACACTCCGGTGAGATGGGAAAGAGTAACCGACAAGTAACTGGATTTAGGGGTGAACTCACAACAGGCAGCTATGGCGGTGGAGGTCCGGGATATGGTGGCGGATATGGGCCAGGTGGTGGTGGCGGTGGTGTTGTCATCGGTGGTGGATTTGGTGGTGGTGGTGGTGCTGGTGGTGGGTATGGTTGGGATGGAGGTCCGGGATACGGGTCTGGTGGTATTGGCGGTGGAGTTGGTGGTGGAGTCATCATTGGTGGTGGTGGTGGTGGTGGAGGTGGTTGTGGTGGTTCATGCGGTGGTGGTGGTGGAGGAGGAGGATATGGACACGGCTTAGAGAGCATGAAGAAATCAGACAAGAACTAGAAAAAGCAAAGCAGCTTTCTTTAGTTACGTTCGTTGAAGGAAAGAAGAAATAAGGATGTACTTAGCATCTAGACTATGTTTAGTAGTTTGTAATGGCATCACTTATAATGGAATAAGAACCTTTTCGTATTTGCTAAATAAAAATCTATGTCTTCTCTTGGATTAGAACATTTTACCAGACTGTATTGTATAAGCGATACAATAGCGTCGATCTGGACATCTCAGGCTCTTTTTCCACAACAGCAATCACATCCTTCACAGAGACTGACCGGACCACTTTTGTTGAACCTTGGTTCCTTTTAAATCCTCTTTCACCTACAAAAAAAAAACACGAATCAGCAATAAAACTTAGATTTACATTTTTCAGATCGTAGAAAACGGGATTACCAGTTTTACTTAAAAGTTTCCTGGAGTTTCTTAGTGGCCCTGAAGAAGTTTTCTGACGTACTCCTGCCATAAGTTTCCATTTAAGAAACGTATCATCTCGTGATTCTCCTCCAATGGCTTTATGAGCTGTAACATTTGCATCCTTAGCTCTCATTTTATGTTCGTACTCCTTTTTTGCCTGACTTGTTATTACAAAAACCTCCTTCAGTTTACGTATGTTCCAAAGGTTTATGCAGTTGGCTCAAATTTCTTTGTACCTTCACTTGTTTTGAACGCTTGTCTGCTTTATTAGTATCATTGTCTTCATTCTACATCAAAGAATAAAAAAGACATTATAACTGGTAACTAAGAAAATAGATATTAAGCACAGGACAACAAACTTTAACCATTTCTGTTCCAGCATGTCTCTCTTTCCAGTTCTCTTTGGCCTTCTGATTCATTTCGTTAATCTCTTTCTGGATATCAGACGTAATAAAAGTCCCATTTCTAAACTTCTCAGCATCAAGCCGCTGCAAAATCTTTTTTTTAACTTCAGAATAATGCAGATCACAACAGGGTTTAATCAGGCAAGAGAAGAAAGTAAGCTAACCAGCTTTGAGATTCGGATTATATTGGACAATAGTCGACGCATCCTTTCTTGCACGCACTGAATGTGCAAAGTCATGAGAGAAGAGACCGAAAAGAATAAACTGTAAGCTGATAATTCCCAAAAAAGTTGACATCTCACCAGAGACAAGCACCGCTCGACATCATGGCCAATATGCTTTAAACCACTTTTTGCCACTGTCATATATGAAAGCATACATAAACTTCTCTCTCCAGTGCTTCGAAGTAAATATCAAAGAAGCAGCTAAAAGATGGGTTCGAAACCCAACTAATTTCTGTCAGCTTTCTCTGCAGTGGAACTTTCCGCAATATCGTTTGTTCTTCCTCTTCATGCTCAACATAGCCATCCTTTTTAGTCCCAGACGATAGTAATTGTTTTTCCTCTTCCTAAAACAGATGCAAAAAACTAATTTGGTTTATTTGTTTCTCTATATCAGGTTTGAATTAAGAAGTTCAGCTACCAGAAAGCATACCCAGAGATTGATGCCACTGACTGCAGTGACATCATTTAATTTTTTAGTGTTTCCATCTGAAGAATCACCACATAGTTTCTGCTTCTTTCTGTTAATTAACACTTACTATAACTTCAATATAATAATAAAAATTTGGAAGTAAATTAAAACGGAGATCATCAATATAAATTAAAAAGAAAGAGTAAGTTATGGACGCTGTAAATAGCTCGTCTTTCACAAATCAGCCACCTCATTACCTCGATGGTTTCTTCTGACCAACAGAAGGCAGTTTGGGTGTTGCCCTGACATTAGCTCTTTTAGGAATGGTCTCAAATGGGACAGGGAAATTAGCCTGATGAGTACAAAGAACTCTATAGTTAGATTATTAGATAGATAGTCCATCCCCTCTTCACAGCCAAAGTTCAAAACCAAAACAAGAAAAAACAGAGTAAGGGTGGTCACAAAAAATAAGAATAACTAAACCAAATGCAGCATCAAATAAAGTGGGATGTTTGCCCTATGAGCTCAAATAGAAGATCAGCCAAAGAGCATGCCCTATGAGCTTAAAGAGATCAGCCAAATATTATTCCAATTTGTCTTTTGGAAGTATTATTTATAAGTTACCATCGTCCTAGAGCATACACAAGTGGGAGATGTAGATAACACCACTTTAGAAGACTGCTTCTCCAAGTCATTATTTGAACTAACTGGAATGGTATTGTTCTGTTTAACTGGAGCAGTAGTCACGCCTTGCTGCACCAAGGAACTAGGCTTCTCTGCCTGGTCAAAACTTTGATCAATCGGTTCCTGCTTCACACAGACCACTGGTGACGAAGGGCCCACTGTCTGGTCCTTTGTAACTGATTCTCGCGAAGAAACAGCATCAGTAGGCAGGGATGAATTATTTTGGAGGTCAGATATAGGGCCACCCTGAGCTAAAATCAAGCCATCACTAAAGCATCATCAAGATTCAAGTGTATCAAATGTAAATTTAGCTTGACTAGGAATCTAATTGCATCATCAAAAATTAACATCAAGAACAAGGTTAATCTTTATGACACTCGTGCATCTAAAGCCAAGTATCAAAACTCAAAAGACATTTCGCTTTTCTAGTTTCTGCAGTTTACCCATGAATTAGGTTTCCAAAACGAACCTTTGATGACTTGAATCAGAGAGGCCTGAAACGCGTCCATGGCATCCTCCGAATGTATATTGTTACCCTAGTGACACAATGAGCGGAAATCTAAATCACGATCATCCGGCCTTAGAACAAAATACAGTATAAATCCGCAGAGACGAGGACTGAAAACGATAGTAAGAATTCGAAACCTAACCTCATCGTCTTCTTCGAGTAACTTGAGAATAGAGGGATCCATAGATGAAAGTCGCGGTTTCAACGGCAAGAGCTCAAATGCAGAGGGAATTACAGTGACCGATTTGTTGCATCCAAATTTCCTCCATTTATACTTACAAGGAGATGCTGATGAGAAACATCGTGTCGTTTTCTTTTTTGCTGGTTCAAAACTGCGCGGCGTTCTCATGAAATTTTTATTAACTGACCTTATTCTTGTATTGGTTTATGGCATTCTATAAAGAAAATATTTGTAGGCATAGTGCCTATTTTAATAAAACTCTCTAAGCAAAAAAATATATGAGAGATTTTTTGAAAAATTGGGTTCTTGGTATTATAAAGCATATTTGCTGGCCCTAGTACCAGATAAACCAATTGTTTGTGAGAATTGGATCATGAATTAGTTAGGTTGAAAAAAGCTTGGGTTCTTGGTATGGTGACTTGTGTATTATTAATTTTTTGTAGGAAAAACAGGAAAACCAAAATGTCAGATACAATGGATCTGGTATATCTTCTAACCAAAGACATCCCTCAGTTCTAAAAAGATACTAGTAACGTTTAAGCTTTCCATATCGTGTCATGTTGAACAATTGTCTACTCTACAACCTATATACATCTTTCCCTTTTCACTATATTACGTATATAGAGTGATTAATTAGGCTTAAAGCATAGTGAAAACAAAATTATACATATTTATATTTAAGCACTTTTCGTAAAAGAAAAAAAAACGAATAAAAATTGTTTTATTTTGCGTACAGCTTCGAGAAAGTGATAACACATGGGTGGTCGTAAGGACTAGGAGGGTCTTGATTAAGCTAAATGCTTACTAGTTTGATTGTGAAATGTTATTTAAAAAAGAACCAAAAATAGGGTTATAGTGGTTTCACTTTATACTATTCAGATAAAAAAAATGAAACGCGTTTTGATTGTATATGGTAAAGAATCATTAGAATACTAATATAAAATGAAAGAACAACAAGAATTGGAATCAATCAAGGTCCAAATTGGTATGTACAGTCAACAAATTCCCTATAGAACTCTTCAACACTGTAAATCACATATATGGAAAAATCTTATCGTCTAACTAAGTAATAATTTCTTCAAAGTTGAAGTTTGACTGAAAAGTCAAACTTCGCCTTCTTCGCCGGCATCGGACTCATGACTTCTTCATCTCCGTTGACTGTAGAGAATTCCGGTATCGGAGGGATATTTAGGTCAAATCCACGGTGGCTACTGCTTACGTGGCTAGTAGATCCCGCACCTTCAGAATGAGTCACGCTACTACTGTTGTTGTTGTTGTTTCCTTCGTAATGGCAACGTTTGTGTCCACCAAGAGCTTGACCAGAAGGAAACGATTTGTGACAGATTGTACAAACGTGTGACTTTCCGGTTCCGTTACTCACGACGGTTGTTGCTGATGAAGTTGACTGATCATCACCTCCTCCGGATTGTGTTTGTGATAAGTTTTTCCTGTGGCTTGCCTTGTGACCACCAAGAGCTTGGTAAGAAGCGAAGGCCTTGTCGCAGACGCTACACTTGTAGATCAACTTCTCGATGGTTTTCTCAGTTGTAACCGGAGGAAGAGGTGGAGAAGGCTGATGACGGTTACGATCTCCGTCGCGAGCTAGAAGGAGGAGACAGAAAGCGAGATACTCTTCCTCAGTGAGGTTTTGTTGGTGGAGATCTGATCTTGATCTCTTGGATCGCTTACCCTTGGTCCAGTGTTCGATTCCATTGAAGACTGAAGAATCTTCAAACAGTGGAGGAACTGGAGAAGCTAATTTTGGTGAAGTAAGAGCCTCAAGCGCCATTATATTAAGGTTTTGTGATGATTGATGAAGATGAATGTCTTTAAGGTATTAGAGAAGTGAAGAAAATGAGAGAAATTGTTGAAGAAGAAGAAATGGAAGAGTGTGTTAATATATAGTAGTAGGTGGAGTGTGGAGAAGGAAGTTGCGTGACAAGTGGTGGGAAAGTGTGAAGAGTGAAGGTGGCGATTAGATAACTATTCATTTTTAAAAATAATATATATTGGGTAAATTTAAATATGCGGACCAAAGTTGTGATGAAAGTATCTACATGTTTTTTTTTGGGGTAAGAAGAGAAAATAATATTGGGCACGTTTGGTTTGACCAAGTATCAACACGTGTGCTAGTGCTGTGTAAAAAGGAGGAGGTCGGCTATAATGACTTTTTCTTCATATGCCGTCTCTAACAATATTCTAGAGTTTCTGTGAATTTGGTCATAGTCTTGGTCATCTTATAGTACACGTTTCGATTTTTATGTCATCATTAATTCATCATCATACTTTTAGAAGATAGATAGTTAGTTATAACTACTAACTAGTTGACAAAACAAACTAAAAGAAAATAAAGACTTAATTTGGTCTCAATACAATGTTTAAGTAATTAAGTTGACCGGCTTCTTCAAACTTCATGTGTCTAAAATTATTGGTTTGACATGCTTTATTATCCGGATATTAAATTTATTATATTTTAAAATGCTTTAACTATATAACAGAATCATTTTTGAAAATATAAAAACAGATTTTTTTATATATAATTATGTTGAAAATAATATATTATATTATGTTTTTTATACTTAATGTGTGTAAAATAATGGCTCGAGTCGACGGTTGCTGTGTGGAATATAAATGTTAAGAGAGGCTGTAAGGAAAATATTCGATAGATATTTAACTTTATTGGTATGATTAAAGAGAGGAATAAGAATCTAACAGTACAGAAATCTATACCATTCAAAGCTTTTTAACAGTACTTGAAAGTTGGAAGAGAAGACTAATTAACAAGAGGCTGAGACGGTGCCTGAATAATAAAGACTATTATTAAGTTTGGACAGTCAACCACTAAACTCTATATATATTTTATATATACTATTAAATCGAATTTGAAGGAACCAACAATTTTTTGTCTTAATTTAATATATTGACAGTAAGAAGTGGGAAGCGAACTACGTTTGACTAAAACAACATTTGACTTTTCTTCAATTATTCACGCGGCGCTCTTCAGTGTTCAAACCGTCCGGTTTACTTTCTATTTGACGCAGACAGTTAACCGGAATACGGCAATTTAAATTTTTGTTGAATACCTACGTCTAATAACCAGCATTATTATTAGTGAATCACAGTTTTGTTTGCTTTTGAAGTGTCAAGCCTCTCTCAACGACCAGCAACATTCCTGATTTTAGAATTAAATATCCACAAAATTTAAGAAATGTGTCCCATATAATATGAACAAGTACATTTAATCTTAAATCATAGTAGTATTATTTTCCATTAGAAAATTGGTTCGGTCATATGTAATCTGTTCTGAACTCACTGTACTTATTGCTAACCTAAAAAAGTAGTATATTTGAAAAGTCTCACAATTTATATGACGCTTTGTCCACACGTTATCAAATAATATCCAATATATATAACGCGTCAAGAAATATATTATACGAAGCAACTGGATATATTTGCTACAAAATTCTCTTGGGGAGGCTGCTGTAATCTTCTATTATTAATTAATTATTTCTTTTATTTTTAGTTGTCCACTCTTACTTACTACGTATATAGTTCAACTTGAAGTGTTAAATAAGGATAGAACTACGTATTACATCACAGATTACTATCTGCAAAACTATGCTTACAATAAACTAGAACACAGATAATCATTCGTGGTTTACTAAGTCTAGCTGTATATGTGTCCCCTGATTCTTATGGATTAGATCAAAGTTGGAACAGTGCATAAGACACACATAAAATAGATATTTACTTATAAAAGGAAAAAGAGATAAGCTATATTTGTATAAAAGAAAGACATGAAACTTGTGAGAAAGTGACGCAGAGAACCAAAAATGTAATAGTCGGCGTGTCATCATGCATGTGTCACGCTTTGCCTTCTGGATAAAGCTACCTCTCCCTCACACCAAACATCTATCTTCTTCTCACAATTTTAAGTACCTTCAACGACTAATCAAAAGTTACTCTAAAAGGTTTCTTTTTTCTTACTTTGGACTAGTTCGACCTTAAGCAGGCCCGACCCGATATAAAATGATACCCTCACCAATTTAGAGATAAACAAAATATCAACCAACTATACTAAAGAATATTTTTTTAAATTGATGTCCCTAAATTTCTTATATTTTTTTGCGCCTAAAATCCTTGCTTTATGAACTTTAACTCAGGGCGACTCCTACTTTAAGATATTTTTTATATATATTAAAAGTACACTTATGGTGTTTGAGTAACTCAAAAAACAAATTTACAAAACCCTGTTATATTGTTTATGGTATTATTAGTATTATTATTATTTTTGTAAACTAGAGTACATTGTCCTAATTAATAGAACTGAAATCTTTTTAGCTAGTCTGATTGGTATATTGAAGGTGAGTATGATATTTGTTTATTAATACATGAAAATATTAGTTTAGGCAATGGCTAAAACAGTACTCTTGGTAAAGTAGATCACTAGTCAATAAAAAATGTGAAAAATGAGCATTTAGATATTTAAAATTTCTCAAGTAGGGCGATTGGGTTTTTGGACTCGTTGATTCATTGGACAACACGCGTTGGGTTTGAATGTTTGGGTCCATTTTGGTCCACTTGTAAAATTTCTAATAAAAGCTCATAATATCATGAAATTCTTCTTTTTTTCATGGAAGATAATTTCTTCAAACTTATATAGCATTGTGTCTAATTGTTAAGCTATTTATACTATTTATTGGAACTAACTTTGATTTCTTTCTAAGCTCTTTTTACTATTACAAATAGTGATTTTTATCTTCACGACTAACTTTCAGGATTCGTATATGTAATTTATTCACGTTTGTACAGCGAGTGGTTCATTAAACCACAATAATAATCGTACCAAAAAAGTTAAAAAATGATTCAAATACTAGTTTTAATACATGTCAAATATGACATATACAAAAAATAAAGATTGGTTTAATCCATGACCAACTTTTAGTAACATGTGAGATCTGTCTTAAGCCCATTAATATTTTTGTAAAGGTGTTTAATTAGGCCCAATTTTGTTATGAGCTTTCCTAAAGATTATCAGTTTACCCCCTTTTTTCATAGTTATACTAATAAAATCATTTAATTTCTTTTTTTGTATAACAATATATCATCATCGGCTCTCGCTAATAGTTTTTTTTTCTGTTAAAAAAATTCATATTCATAAGGTTGTGTATTTTAAGAGCAACTTAAACTAATATTATTTTTGGAACGAACACGGTTTGAAGTATATATATTAATCTAGGCTGTATAAGATATCTTTGCAATAAAGTACAATTAGAGGCTACACGTACAAGCATTATTTTGTTTTATTTTAGTATACAAATTCTTTTGTTGCTTTGTGGCTTTCAGTTTGACACATAAACGTATTCTCTCTTACATGACTTCTTAATTAATTTGTAAAGTACATATATTTGTTTATTTGTTTTATAATTAATGATTAGGTGATATATGTACATATTACATTCGGGAATTTTATATAATGTATGTCAAATAATTTAACAGAAACACATAACATTATATAGATAATCTTATATATGTGCGTTGATAGTAAATTATGACTATTACTATATATGATTTTATAAACTATACTGAACTATAGTTTCCATTATTTATTTTCTTATAACAATTTTGTTATGAATAATGTAAGACCATCAATTTACTTTACGTACCAAAAAAAAAGTAAGGCCATTAAGTCTAGTTATGTGTGCATTTCTCTTATATGCACTGTGATAGTAATAGTCTTCCAACACAAAACGCTCTTGTTAAGTTATGTCCAAAAAAACTTAAGAAAAGACTTAGAAATATTGACGTTTAGTTTGGAGTTTCGAGTCCGAAACCGTATTGTCGGTTAGTTGATGTCAATCAGCACAAAGTTGCGAAAAAACCATCATATGAGACTATAAACAATTGTTGCAGGTTTAGTTTGTGAATGTAATATAGTCACGATTTATCCACAAGTAATTCGTGACAAACGATATTTCGTGGCATTTTAATAGCTTTTTAGTATCTAATTTTGACAGCTTCAGAAAAAACTAATACTTGATTTTGTGAATAGTTCTACTGAAAACTCACATGTTATGACTAATTAATTAATTTTTTTTGTAAAAAGTAAAAGTTTCAATCTAAGCTAATAAGGAATCAAATTGGGCATTTTCAATCAAACACGACGTCATTATATAAACCGAAGAAGCATAATAATAGATACTGGAAAAAAAAAAACAGATAATGTTTGATGATTTTGTGCCATGAACAAATTAAGAAAACTCACTTCAACCACATGTTATCTCATGATTTTGTAAAAGAAAAAAAAAAGCTTTCAAACTATAAGAGTTAAAGACACAAATTGGACAACAGAATATGTGAATCCATAGAAATCCTCTTAATTCGACACCTAAACCATTTATCTTCTTTAAAAATGCATTCTACTTGACACCTAAGTATTTTTCTCTCTGTCTGCCTTTTAACTTATCTTTTCAATATTTAATTAAAGAGGATACACATATACTCATATTTTATTAAAATGTGTTGTAATTTTGGTAAATTGGATGAACGCGTTTAACGAGTTCATACTCTATGACAGTCATTTTATAAGTTTTTTTCTTACAGAATTTGTTAAAAATATTATATTTAATTTTTATGTGTCGTGGAGGGCTCTATAGAGCCTCCATCTGTCATTCATCCGCTTAACTTAAATATACTTCATGAAGAACAAAAAAAGAAAAATCAAACACTTGTATATATATTAGTTAAGGACATGCATGTATAACGACAACCCTTGTACAAAATAAAATAAAAAGTAATTTAACGGTCTCATTTATATTGTAGGGTTATTAGAGAAGTGCTAGTGTTCCGTATAATTATGTATAGTATTGGCCGTATTGCGAAGTTCAAAATCTACCAACCATTCTCATTCATCGGATCATCGACCATACTATTATAACGGACCATAACTAACGATTAATTTTCCAATTCAATAAAAATATGCAGACATTCTGACTTTAAGAGAAGACAAGAAATCGAGCAGTAATCATGCCACAACAATTTACTTTTATTTCTTATATAACTAAACATTCATGATAATTAAGAACAATAATTCGTACAAGTCAATATTGATGATTGATAATAAATGAACTGAAAATTGAGATTATATACCAAAAGAGTATCAAAAGGATATAATGTAAGACGACACATTCTATGAACCCGTGTGAATATGCACAGAAGAAGAGAAAGGAATGAAAACAGATAGGCAAATCCGTAAGATGCAATGTACCTCAATCCCTCCTGTAACTTTTTGAAACTTCAGAAGAGACAATTCAACATATCTTCAAGCTGTGATTTTATTTTCTTTTAATTTTTATATTTGTTTAAATAAGAAGATTTTATGTAAGGATGATCTTAAGACAAAAACGAGTTTGAATCTCATCTTGTCGGAATCTCCAACTTTCTTTCGTGCCGCCCTAGTATTTTAATGTTAATCCATATATACAAACCTACTTGACCTTTTATAACTTATAAAGCAATTTGCCTCCCAGCCGGACCAAAGAGATAAGAAACCCTCAGATAACTTTTTTATAATTATATATAACTAACAGTCAACTATATTACATTCATTTTTGCTTATTTTCTTTTCACATGCCCATAACTAGATTAATCTATGGATTATATATATTCATTCATAACCATGCATATGATATATATACATACTTTTTATATAAAGTGTTGAATTTTGCCTTATTCTTCTACCTAACGGAATTAATTTATATATATAAAACCATATAAAGAATGTTAACATAGTTTCAATAAAAAAAAAAAGAAAAAAAAAAAAGAATGTCAACATTTTTGTGTTAACCATGAACTCAAAGCCTTCCCATACTCTGCCCTTTTTCACTTTTATCTGTCTGCTGTGTTTGGTTTTCTGGTTGTTTAAAACATATAATCATAAAGGGAAGAAAAATTTTGGTTTGAAAATTGGAGCTAAAATTAAATGCAAATGAAATGATTGTGAAGTCATTAGTCATGGTACAAGCTTGTACTTTATAATTGTACTTAATCCACACCCATTATAATCGTACTTTGAGTTTTGATTTGTATTTTAAACTTAGTTTCTCTTAAATTTAAATTATAAAAGATAATATGTCACATATGTTTTTTGTTGTTGTGTGGTCTAGGTCTTCACAACTTTATGCATGGTAATAAATGTGAATGCAATTAGGTTTTAAGTAACGTAATTTTGTTTTTAAACTATGTTTCACTTTAAAAATCATGTATCGATCATGTTGACTTTATGTACGATTGATTGTATCTTTTGATATTTATAAAATTGACTAGAATGAGGCATTCTCTTTGAAATGATATTATTAACAATACAAATTATGGAAACTAACCAAAACAATCATACTAGAAAAAAAAAAGAAAAAAAGAAAAGAAAAGAGAAATACGCACAAAGCAGATTATTTAACACATAGTGTTAGAGACTATCGAGAGATTATATTTTTGTGAATAATGTATTTTTAAACTGATTTTGACTCTTGTAAAATGAGTAATGTTATGTCGACAAAAAAGAAAAGGAAAAAAAAACCACATTGAGCAAAAGATCAGTATAGGTTTTAATAATTCTTTCTTTAATTTTTGTTCTTCGAATCTTTTTTTGTTAAAATGCTTATAGCCTAGTAGCTTCAACCAAAGAACTTATCGATTAGCAGCCGGAGATATCATGCTGCCTCCCAAAGTTAGCTAAGAGAGAACTACTGCAATATAACTTATTTAAGGTTGAAAACGGCATGGATCCAAATTATTCTTACAATTTTTTTGTCTTCCTTTTTAAGTGTTATTAAAGTTACAATAATTATTCCATTAATCGTGCATTGGCGTGGCTATATTTATATATTTTTCACCGTTATTCTTTTGTGGCCAATGTAAAGTCTTTCTCATTATTATATCAATCTCTTACCATCCTTATACAAAATGTATATTTTAATTTTAGTTAAGATGAATGGATGGTTTATAAAATACAAATATATTAAATAATATGTCGTGAAGGAACGAAGCTGTTGTTGTCGACCCCACAAGTTGACTGATCGTGTTTATCATCATGCATGGTTTCTAATCTCTTATATAATATCAACTTCTTCACGACACAAATGATTGCACCAGTTTAAGAATCTCTTGATCTCTCTTCATCATCATCATCAACCAAATCTTCTTCAAGAAATATTCTCTTCATTATTTAAGTGTCTCCAACCTTTATAAATACTTGTACAAGATCAAGCACTTAGTATAACAACAACAAACGAACAAGACAAAAAGAAGAAAAAGACAAAGAGTGATATCAGAGTGATGGATGTTTTTGTTGATGGTGAATTGGAGTCTCTTTTGGGGATGTTCAACTTTGATCAATGTTCATCATCTAAGGAAGAGAAACCACGTGATCATGAGATACTTGGTCTCTCTAGTCTTTACAATGATCATATGCATCATCATCAACATCAGAACAATGTCTTGTCTTCTGATCACCATCATCATGCTCTTTTGCTTCCTGATATGTTCCCATTTGGTGCAATGCCTGGTGGTAATCTTCCGGCTATGCTTGATACTTGGGATCAAAATCATGAAATGTCTTCTCTTAAGAGGAAACTACTTGACGTCGACAACAACTTAGGCAAAACTAACTCTAACTCTGACGTCACAAGACAAGTAAGTCGAAGTTAATAATGTTTACTTTCATTCATTCATTATTAAAGACTTAGCAATAAACTAAATAGAATATCATTTACATGATATAGGAGCTTACGAAGTCCAAGAAAAAACAGAGGGTTAGCTCAGAAAGCAATGGAGTTGAAGAAAGCAACACTGATTGGAGAGATGGTCAGAGCTTAAGCAACAGTTCAGATGATGAGAAAGCTTCAGTTACAAGTGTTAAAGGCAAAACAAGAGCCACCAAAGGGACAGCTACTGATCCTCAAAGCCTTTATGCTCGGGTAAGAAAACGTTTATAACTTTATTTGACTTTTATAGCTTAGAAATAAACCAAATTTATATAAACACGAGTTCTTAATTGTGTTATTAATTGTTACAGAAACGAAGAGAGAAGATTAACGAAAGACTCAAGACACTACAAAACCTTGTACCAAACGGAACAAAAGTCGATATAAGCACGATGCTTGAAGAAGCAGTCCATTACGTCAAGTTCTTGCAGCTGCAGATCAAGGTATATGTCGATCATTAAAAGGGTTTGGTTAAATCATACACAACAATTATGTTCTAGTTAACTAACCAAACTGTTTCTGTTATGTAGTTGTTGAGCTCGGATGATCTATGGATGTATGCACCATTGGCTTACAATGGACTCGACATGGGATTTCATCACAACCTTTTGTCTCGACTTATGTGAAGAGACTTGTTACTTGTTACAACGTAATTGTAAAGAAAACCCATTTAGAACATATATTTACCCCTAATTGGGCTCAACTAAAGAGATCTACGACTCTCGGATCCTACCATTTTCTTCTTCTTATTGTTCATTCTGATATTTTTGTTATTCTTTAACTTATTTTGTCGCTGTCTTCATTTATGGTTCAAAGAACATCTGCTACTCTTTTACTCTTTTTCTTTTGTAATTATATATTTAAATTATGAATTATAAGTCAAATTAAGACTAATTAAATAACGTACGTAACTGTCTTACCTCTTGCATTCTTGAAAATAAAGATATAACTAAACATACCAGGTTTCGGTTTGGTCACAATTCAAAATTCAAACTTTGGAAATATGTATAATTGGATTAATTCCACTATAGAGCAACTCGGGATAAAAGATGGATAGTTTTTTTTTTGGTCGGCAAAGATTGATACTTAGTTTAGGTGATGATAATGTAATGTCTCTTATTTTCTTTTTCTTTTTGTGGGTATTACATTTTAGTTAATTCATTAAATGTTTCATTAGAGTTCAAGTTTAGGTAGTTGTCGTTATTTAGATTTCAAAATTTAATTACTTGATATATATACAAATGAAAATGAAAGCCAAAAAGCTAAATTTTCGCTTTAAAATGCATTAATCTATCATTTAGGAGTAATATCTTTAAATAAAGATACATTAGTCAATTTTATGTAGTATAATAAAATATTATTTTCGAAAAGCTTTTTTGATTTTCATTAATGTTAGTATTCACTATTTGTTTAAAGATAATATTAATAAATAGAATATATAGATTTAAATAATAATAATAATATATACTAAAAATTAACATGTAATAAAATAATATTGAAAAGCCATAAATAAAACTAATACATGATTGGTTCAATTTAAATGGTCTAATTTTTTATTCTTGCTCTCTAGAGCAATGAGAACCATTGTCATTTACATTTTTGCTTGATCTGGATATTAACCATGAAGATATGTGGATTCCAAGTCAGAAACAAAGAAGGAAATAAGACCAACGTGAAGGATGAGCTAGAACGAAGACTTGCCGATCAAGATGGAAACATAGACAGAGAGCTTTTGACGTACATGACAGATCTCTGCCAAGCAAAATTGGAAACTGCCATAACTTGAGAGTTTTCCATTTCTGAGGGATTTAGAAAGATTCTAGATTTATGTTTCGCACCATAAAAAGGTTGGAGGGGTGTTTGTGGGCGGCTAACACTTCAGAACTTTTGGGAGAGAGTTATAGTTTAAGGTTTAAGTAAATAAAACTCTTGGTGAGCCAATGTTTTGGGTTGAGTGTTGTTGTTTTCGTTTTGTGTTGGTGAGTATTGTAACCGAAGGTATAAAACTTTTGTAGAAAAGTTTATATCAATAAAGCGCATCAAGCGTTTAGATCGGCACTTTCTTATCAGTTTTAGTTTTGTCCTCCTTCATACAATTACAATTGTTATCAGAGTCATTCACCTAACCAAATCAGGTGTGGTCCTGCGGAAAGTATGGAGGGTAAACAGCAGTTCGTGATAGTCCAAGAGCCATTGGTACTGGATCCAAAGAATTATGGACACTGGAAAGTTCAGATGAAACAGATTATCAAAGGGATTGACAAAGAGGCATGGGGGCTTGTCGAAGATGGATGGACACCACCAACCGTAAAAAATGATAATGAGCTTGTTTTAAAACCAAAGAAGAGTTGGACAGCCAAGGAGAAAGTTGAGTAAAAGTAAAACTCCAAGGCCCTATCAGCAATATTCACTACTCTGGCACTGAATCAATTTAATCAAGTGCAAGGATATACAACCGCAAAAGAGGCTTGGGATATGTTGCAGGTATCATTTGAAAGAAACTCCAGTGTAAAGCGAACTGAAATTGATATGCTAACCACTCGTTTTGAAGCTCTTACAATAGATGAGCATGAGACCATGCAAGCTTTCAGCAGTAAGCTTAACACTCTGTCTCACGAAGCTTTGGTTTTGGGAAAAACCTACAAGGATAAAAAACTTGTTAAGAAGTTCTTGCGCTATCTTCCTTCAAAATTTCATGGACACCGATCCGCTCTTGATGTGACACAAAACTCTAACAACATGAGTTTCGCTCAAGTGGTTGGTATGATGCACGTGTATGAGATTTAACTCAATAAAGGTGTTGAACCGCATCATGGAAAAGGAATTGCTCTGTTAGCCGAAGAAAAGGCAAATCCACAGACAGCTGAAATTCGAAAGAGGATAGAAAAGAGACAATCATGTGTCATCCAGACAGACCTCTGAAAAGGACCAACAGAATTCTGAGAAACAATGCCTTGAGTGTCAAAGGTTTGGAAATTTCAAAGTAGATTGTCTAGCTATCATAAGAAAAATGACTCTCAAGTGTTTCGAGTGTCAAGAATATGGTTATATGAAGTCTGAGTGTATTGGTACGTTCAAACGAAAGGAGAAGACTGCTCTAGTAAGTTGGAGTAAGAGTGACATAGACGATGAGGGTGGCAACAATGATCTAGAGTCATACATGGCAAATTTTGGTTTAATAGATATGTCTGAAGACAAAGACTTGGTGGCTGGAAATGAGGAAAAAGGTCTGACATCTGTCAATCAATGTGTTCAGGGTTCTGATATAGAAGAGGATTCAGAAGAAGAGGAAGATCTAGGTTTTTAACCTGCTGATGAAATACAAATTGTTTGTCAAAAACTTGTTGAGCTAAAAGAAAAAAACAGCATACTGATGGATGAGAACAAGGTTCTGTCGGACAAGGTTCAGAATTTAGATACAAAGCTTGAGTATAAAAGGGATAAGAACACATAACTAAAGAGTCGCCTTTCTGAACAACTTAAGAACATCAAGATGTTGTACAAAGGAACAAAAGATCTCGACAAGATTCTATAGTATGGAAGAACAGACAAGGGAAACTGGGGTTTAGGCTATTGTGGTGCTGAGAATACTACAGCTAATATTGTCTTCATTAAAGCAGCTGACATCAATAAGGCTACATCATCTCACCAAGGAATCAGGAAACCAGCTAAGAAGATATTTTCGAGGATAGGTCAACGATAGTGGTTTGATCAACAATCAAGATTTAGTCAGAAACAAAGGGTTGTTAAACAGTAGTGGTACAATCAACATCTAAGGTATAGTCAGTATCAGAGGGTTGGTAAACAACATTGGTATGATCGGTAACAGAGATTTGGTCAATAACATAAATTCTGTCAACAGCAGTGGTACGGCCATCATAATAGGAACCCATCTCAAGAGCATTAGAATATTCTCCCTGAATGCTAGTACTATGGAAAATATGGTCACATTAAATCTCAATGCTACAGTTTTCAGAATCGTCTTCACAGAATCATGGATCAACAGAAGTTCTACAGGGATAATCAGTACTCGGATAAAATTTAGGTCAAAAAATTGGATTTGTACTGCCAGGTAGCTTACAAAGCAGATAAGAATCACAGTGGATCAGGGACAAACCGATGGTATTTTGACAGTGGGTGCTCACTACATATGACAAGAAAGGAAGAAAATTTGTTGAACTTTGAGAAAGTCACAGGAGGGAAGGTCACCTTTGGCGGTGGAGAGAAAGGCAAACTTAAAGGAAAAGGAGATACAGATGGACCTTCACAACTGAGACTAAATAGTGTCTACTTTGTTGATGGTTTAAAGGCAAACCTCATAAGTATCAGTCAGCTGTGTGATATGGATCTTGATGTCACATTCACAAAAATTGGGTGTAAGGCATATAACACACATGGAGTAGTTGTCCTCAAAGGAGTTAGATCAGGAAATGACTGCAACATGTGGATTCCTGAAAATAAGTGTATAAGTGATGTTCAAGAAAATGAAGGAAGACTGTGGCATCAACATTTAGGTCATATGAATTATTGGACAATGGTGAATCTTGCAAATCAGGAAGTCATACGAGGATTATCTAAGGTACACATGAGTTTGTGTGGTTAATATAGTATGGGGAAGCAAGTAAAAACTCAACATCGATCTGTCACAGATGTAAAATCAACAGCTTCTCTGGAATTGGTTCACATGGATATAATGGGACCAATTTAAGTAGCAAGCATGGGTGGAAAGAAATACATTATGGTAATGGTTAATGATTTCTCATGATATACGTGGGTCCGGTTTCTGAGGGAGAAAAAAAAACCCTTGATATCTTCAAGATTCTAGCTCTACAGCTTAAAAACGAGTGTGATGGGATCAAGACAATACGAAGTGGTCATGGCAGAGAATTTCAGAATGTTATTTTTGATCAATTATGTGGTAATCAAGGTATTGCTCACACATACTCTGCTCCTCGCACCCCACAACAAAATGGTGTTGTCAAAAGGAAAAACAGGACTCTACAAGAAATGGCTAGAGCCATGCTACACGGAAATGGAGTAGCAAAACACTTTTGGGCGGAAGTTGTTAACACAACTTGTTACATCACCAACATGGTGTATGTTCGGAAATGCACCGACAAGACTTCCTACGAGCTATGGAAAGGAAAATCGTCGACTGTCAGCTACTTTCACGAATTCAGATGTGTTTGCTATATCCTAAATGACAAAGATCAACTTGGGAAGTTTGACTTTAAAAGTGACACAGACATGTTTCTTGGGTATTTAGGAACAAGCACAACATTTCGTGTATACAAAAAACGAACACTAGTAGTTTAGGAAACTGTGAATGTGGTGTTTGATGACTCATCCTCACTGTTGGTAGAACTGTTGGTAGAAATTCTCCCCACAGTTTCAGAGGATCAAGAACAACAGACGTCTGTTTCACGATCTGAGTTACACAGATTCTTGATCAGCCACAAGCTAACATAGAAGTTCACGGAAACCACTCTCAGAAAAATGTTATTGGAGAGCTACATTGTGGGAGAATCACAAGAGAAAAACATATCAACTTTAAACATCTCGTGGGGGGGGAGGGGAAGAAACGATACAGAGCTTGTTCAATTTGCCTGTTTTGTGTCCTCTGTGGAACCTAAAACCCATAAAGAAGCACTTCTGGATGAGTTTTCGATCGAGTCAATGCAAGATGAGATAGGAAACTTCTGAAGGCTAAATGTGTGGGAATTATTACCACGGGCCAAAAGATGCGAATGTCATTGACACCAAATGGATCTTCAAAAACAAGATTGATGAAAATGGCTATCTATTGCGCAAAAAAGCATGTCTGGTTGCACAAGGATACTCACAAGTGGAAGGAATAGATTTTGATTAAACTTTTGCACATGTGGCATGACTTGAATCGATCAGATTCTTGTTGGGAATGGCTTGCAAGCATAAATTCAAGCTGTATCAAATGGATGTTAAAAGTGCTTTCTTGAATGGTTGGTTACAAGAAGAAGTTTATGTTAAACAACCAAAAAGATTTGAAGACCCAGAACATCCTGCATATGTGTTCAAGCTCCACAAAAGTTTTTGTATTTAATATCCTGAGTATGTGCATTTATGTATTTAATAATGTTTATAGTCTAATATGATGTGAAACATTCAAATATCATGAGTTTATAAATAGCAAAATTATGACCACCACGTGACAAACGTTATTTGTTTTATGAATATAAAAAAACACTTTTATTTTTACCATGTTATTTTAGGAAAAAAATTACGATAAATTATGTGAAAATACAAAAGTTTTTGAAAAACTAAAAGTTTGACAGAAGTTTTAAAAAATAAGTTTTTGACATATTTTGCCAATCTTGACCAGTTTACTCTTAGTATACCGATATTGAACGAGTTAAACCGATATTATTTTTTGTACATTGATAAGATATACACGTGTGTTAAATGAGTTAGATAAGTAATATATTTGATAACTCGATAAGATGTAAGTTGAGTAGATAAAAATATTATTTACTTGGTAACAACATATATTCCGCTGTACGAAGAATATCTAACATATCAAATGTGTGTGAGACTATAACACAATAATTATATTATCGTGTACAAACTGCATAATTGCAGTCAATATAATTATTTACCATATATAATAAATATGTTAGAGGTACATAGATTTATGTACACGGATAAATAAAAACTTAACATGGTAACAATATATGTTTTACGGTACATAGAGAAAAACGAGAATAGCCAACATATCTATTTAATTGTTTAACATATGTAATAAATATGTTAGATGTACACATACATATGTATACAGACAAATAAAAACTTGAACAATTATCACTTTGGTTATACATTTACAGGGGCACATTAGGTATTTTTTGAAAAATTACACAAAATCATTAACAAGTTGTGTCAGATATTTAATTTTTTGAAAATTTGTGTATGTTTGTTATAGTTTATCTAAAAATAAACCTATAATTTGGACTTGTCCACATTTTTAAAATCAGTACTATGTTAGATTATTTCAAAATTTAAAATTAGTAGAATAACAATTTAAAGATAATCTTTTTAATTATTTCAAATAAATTGTAGAGCAAAAAAGTTAAATAATCTTTTTAATTATTTCATAATATTATAATAAAAATATATATTGGTTACAAATTCGGTTAATTGATTTGGTTTCCGTTTGGGTTTTTATTAGTACATAAATTTAGGACACATTATGGTATTTTGTTGTGTTCCGTCATCTAATTCGATATTCAGGTTTAGGATCAGTTTTTTCAAATACCCCTTATGATATTTTGTCAAATTTGGTTCGGGTTCAGTTCTTTTAACTCGGGTTGATTTCGGTTTTGTTTTGGGCTGCTAAAACAATATTCAAAATATCAACACGAGTCTAAGAACTAAATGAATACGGGTTGAAAAAAATAATCAAATCTCGTGTTATAACATGGGTATTATGCTAGTTTTAGTTATTTATAAGAGCATAATTTTAACAAGTACTTTATATAATTTTTTTACATCTTGTTCATTTCATTAGGACAGATGTATGAACAAAGATCCTTTCTCCATTGATTCCTAGCCCGAATATGTGGAAGAGAAAAGTGCTTCAATTTTCTTCGGTTAGAAGCATGGAATTTTTTCTTATATATATTTTTTGGTTCAACATAATAGCATTCTTTAGAATATGTAATTTCAACGGAAATTTTATAGTGCAGATTCATAAATTGTTACCAAACAATCTTGCTAATTCGCTAAAACACTGTAGAAGGATAGAAGTACATTAAAAATATAATTTAATTATATAACATATGATTTTCTGATGACTCTTCACTAATTATATTAAAGCATTATACGAGTTATACATCACTACTCTGTTAAAACTATAAGTAAAAGAACTAGAAACTTCCACTCAAGTAAATTATGTTTAGAGTTATAGGTGGATAATATTATATATAAAAGGCGCATTTGCCCTCGACCAAAAAATAAAAAAGGCGCATTTGTCTGTAAGAAAATTCTTGTCTCACCTTTTGTTATTATTGCTTTGGCAACTTTCACAACATAGCTTTTTTTTTTATATATAGTCAGGTATTATATTAACCCAAAATAGAATACAAAATTCAAAAACATAAGTTGGTGGAAGAAGAAATTTCTCCTGAAACAACGCCCAAAAAAGGAAAGCTAAAATTAAAATTTTGAAAGGACAAGACTAAGACACAAATAGGTAAAAACTCAAATAATCTGCTACACATAATCCAAAAATCAAAACCACCAAAGACATAACCATGCTGATGGCAGAGCTTCCTATAACGAATAAGAGTACCTCACAAATGAATACCGAACTACTATGTCGGCAAGAGAGAATCCAAGAGCCCACCTCCGCGAAGCCACATAAAGAAGCATAACTATAGGCGAGACCAATGGCAAACATAATGGCAGAAAATGACACGAGAATAGGACACAATTTTTCCGGAAAATGGCAAAGTCGAAACATAGTCTACCGATAAACGCCTCTATATAGCCCAAAAAAGACCAAACCTCGATCAGGTCTTTAAAGTACAGACAAGGAACACACCAACCTCTAAATGGAGAGACTGAACCCAAATGAGCACAATCAGCGATCGATTCTGAAGAGAAAATCAACGATCAACCGAGGAAGCAGAATAAGAGCCTAAACCAAAGTCCTAGTCCAACACTTAACCAAAGCTAAACCAAGATCTAACCAAATACTAACTAACCAACGAGATCTGAAAATGATAGCCTTCAGCCCGAAAGAAGAAAGAGAAATAAGCGATATAGCATGTCGGCGAGCTCACTCACTCTGATGGTGTTGTCATCAACGTCAACTCGGATCTACAAAAAGAAAAAGATCCAAGACAAGCTCTAGCCAACAGAAGACCAAAAGATCTTTACCTAGCTGTGATTCTCACCCGCACTCGGAGCTTCACTTTGGGAAGATCCGAATATTATCCTTTTCCCGAAAGAGATCTTGTGGGAAGAGTGTTGCCAAATTTATACTGTCCGCTATCTCATAGGTGGCTACAGGCCGCACCAAAACAAAAAACTTTTTCTTGGTTGGTGTGATCCGTTCATTGTCGCTGTGATAATATAATAAAACCAGAGGAGACAAGAGTGTAGAATACAAACCGGAGAAACCCACCTCTAAAACCGTAGCCGAAGGAGTCACTTTCTAGATCACTGGAAGAAGGACAAAAGGAAAGGTGACCGCGGTGGCTGCCAGCCACCAAAAACACATATATGAAGAAAAAATCTTGGTTCAACGAAGAAAAAGACATAAAGAGAAAGCAAATGGCAAAATACCTCACTTTCACAACATAGCTAAACAAACAAGGTTCATCGTTGACATTAGCCCTGCGCATAATAACCAGAACCGAAATACCGAACTGAAATAAAAAGAACCGAACCGAACCGGAACCAACGAAATAATCGAACGGTTCCAAAATTTGAGAACCAAAAACCGGAACCGAACCAAGAACGAAATACAATTGTATATTTAAAAATAATTATTTATATATAATTTAATAATCTAAATATCCAAAATTGTAATTTTAAATCTAAATTTTTTAAATAATAATCAAAATTACTAAAAACCTAAAATTTTCAAGTGTTTATAATAAATTTATGGTTTTTAATGATTTTTTAAAAAAATTTTATAAAAGTAAATAGAAGTATCCGAACCAGAACCAAACCAAAACCAAACGGATACCAAACCAAATTTTAATAAGTATCTATTGGTTATCACTTTGCAGGAACCCGAAAAAACCAAACCAATTCCATTTTTCGAGAAGAAAAGAACCAAATGTCCAGGGGTAGTTGACATTAGTAAAGCTGACAAAAATGTAGCACTTAATATTATAGAATATTTTATATAGTTTGTTTTGAGAAACTCATCTAGTTTGACGTATAATAAAAACTTTGAGGCAGTACATGTCGAGATGAAAGACTAATGATACAAAACTTAAGAAAAAGCAAACAAGTTATGATTGACCAGAAGAAGCATTCAAGTTTCTCTTCCGGTTCTCTATTTGTTCAACACTTTCTTTCTTCTTTTTCTGTCCAATCTGCAGATGAGCACAAAGCAATTAAAAACCAAATTAGCATTGTGTTACAAACACTAAGAGTTACAATTCTTTGCTAATTCTTTCAATGATCGAATCCAATTGTAGGAGATAATTAACGAGTTCAAAAGACCTATAAAGAACTAAAACATGAAAATAAAGAATAAATATGGTGTACCTTCATGGCTTCATAGAGCTTCCTCTTCTTACGGGACATGAGCATTTTGGGCATATCAGCATCCTCTTCAGCGATTTGCGTATTAGTCGCACCAGGAACTGATTCATCTTCATCTTCATCATCAGCCACCACAGGTGCTACAACAAACTTACTTCCCGTCAATTCCTTCTTCAGTTCCTCATGGTATTGCTTCTCCTGTGCCGCCATCTACATACAATATAACACAACACAAGCACTTAATAACACATACAAAAGAAATTTGACAGGCTTGAAATATTCATATATCAGTATAAAATCGGACCTTTTTCTTGTTCTTAGCAGCTTCCGCTTCCTCAGCACGGCTCATAACACCAGCATATAGTAAGTTTTGAGGATCTTCAAGGTCTTCTTTCCCAACACCTGGTAGAGGAAGAACTTCGTTTCTGGCTGCTGCTTGTAATCTTTTGATGGTTTCAGCATAATCAGGAACATATCCTTCTGCTTCATTGTCTACAAATGGTGACAAGTGCGGCGGAGGAATGCTGTTTATAGGAAAAGCATACATCAAACGTTTGAACAGCTGATAATTAATACAAAAATGCTACTAAAAGAAGAATTAGGGAAGAATAATGATTGTGTTACCTTCCGACAATATACTTCTCAGTTGGTAAGATTATGCGAGCATTCACGCAGTCATAAATCCACTGCGGTTGAACATATTCCCTTGACAGATACATATGACCTGCGCTTGGCTTATCGACAATCTACAAAATAGAATGGATTTTACTGAGAACTATTTATCAATTATTTAAGATAGAGTGATCAATGTTAAACAAGCTAAATGGCGTACATGATGTGTAATACTCTCATCATCCTCCTTGAAAGGTGCACCTTCTCCTTCCCAGGACACCATCCCACCGAAAGCAGGAAGCACAAAAAGCAGGGACTCTCTTGGAACCTACAGACGAATACATATATATTAAACAAGAGACAACCTCCAGATCTTCAAATATCAAAAGACGGCATGCACAATACACTCATCAGTAAAACTTTACTTAGGATTGAACAGTAGTCCTACGTGCCCACACCACTAAGCACTTACTGTCAGAATCTGTGTTTTCATTTCATTTATAATTATGCAGTCACATATAACTATAATTAGTTTGTCATAAAGAAATCATTGAACACTTTAGACATGTCAGAGATCATACTATAGAAATATTACTATTTTATTTGATCAATTACTAATTTATTTTAGTAACAAGCATGATTTGCCAATGATTTTACTATTTTACAAGAAAATTCAGCTAAGTTAAATGGCTTAGAAGGAAAGAATCAGTAACATACCTCACGGCTCAAGAAAAACTTCAGATCCTTGAAAAGTGACTTGCACTGCCTTGTTTCTTCATCCTCTTCAACTTCTTTATTGTTATCTGCAACAAGATGCATTAATGCCCCAGGCTCACTAGAAGGCAGCTGGTGCTGAAGTTGTGCAAGTCTCAGCTCAGACTCTTCACGTTCGTTTGACTGTGATGAATCAACTTTAGGTTCAACTGCTATGCCTCTGGAGCTAGCATCTATGTATCGCGACAGTGCATAGAGATCTGTAACATTAAAGACATGTCCAAATATTAATCAGAGTAACAGAGCCCATAAGATGGATATCTCATAAGTAAGCTCAGCACTGCTTCAAGGAGAAAACTTACCTGCAGCCAAAGCCTCCAACCGAGAATCAAGGATTGGTGGATATTTCACATTCAAAGAATGGTAAAGCTTGAAGTTAATGAAGGCAAGAAGAGTCTGCATCAAAAAAGTGATCACACATTATCAACATAAGTCCAGACTCAAACCAATTTTTCATTCTAAAATGAGGAATTAAGTTAGCAAAATGGCAGAGGAAAAAGAGATTCTCACCTCATAAAATTCCAAGAAGGTTAGCAGGACCCCAAAGTCAACATCATTTGTAAAGACTTGTTGTACAGCATGAGGGGTCAACCAAGTGATCTTTTGGCCTTCTAGTTCAGCCTATCAAGACAATTACCAGAGTTTCATTTAACAGGAAATACTCCACAAACTCCATTGTAAACTTTCAAGATAAAGAGAGACACAATACCTGATAATATATGCCCTTCACAGACACAAACACTTTCCGCAATGCATGACATCGTGAAATGTAAGCCTGCCATTCATGGCTCAATCTGATCCAGAAAAGAAACGCAAAAGATTATGGATATTTGACTAGCAGAAGCTTCTAATAAGTAGAGACACAAATATATAAGATTCTGACCTTCTACAGTTGTGGACTCGTTTAACTTCAAGTTTTTCCCTGTCTGAAGCAGGTAACACCGCAAAAAGATGAACCATCGTAAGACAGTCATCCAAGTCGCGTAGCGCATCAATGAATGTTGGATACCTAAAGTTTTGGAACACAAGCAGAATTGAGTGTGAACACAGTCTAAACTCATGGACGGTTAGACACAATTATAGATTCAAGTGGCTGCGGCTAACCTTTCACGAATCAATCTATCTAGCTTGTAAGTGGGTTGGCGAGTAAGTAACAGGCGTGCAAGCTCCTCGTTTTTTTTGGCCTTTGCTTTTTTTACCTTCTTCTGGTAAGTTTTGATTTCCCTGAACTTCTCAAGAAGTGGCTCATGCTGAAGAAAAGAAATGTCCTTAACATGGTAGTAAGTGTGATGATTTCCCTTCACTTTCTTCTTTGGTTCCCGAGGAAATATACCTTTGACAATACATAGTCTCCTGAAATGACCAAACCAACAGGTATATATAGTTCAGCAGTCATGAAAGGTAATGGAAACAAAATCAAAAAGCAACTAGAGATAACAGAGTGGGATCAAATCAATGTAAGATACATCACTAGCGGACGCATATGCTTGTCCCAACGATAATTCGAGAAAAAACTAGTGACAATCAAGGATAAAGAAAAAAGAGATTAACCTGAATAGGTTCAAATTAACTTGGAGATGTTTGAGTGCTTGCGACCTGGTCATATACCTAGCCGCATTTCCTTCCTTCTTTTTTCCCTGCAAAAGATAAACAACAGAACCAAAAAATATCTCAGAAATGGAACAGCTCAAAAAGTTTCTCAAACACATGAATATCGAAAAGAGATTATAAAGTTCAGAATCAACGAAAATTAGGAATAATACAGCTTCTATCCATCAGAAACACTTACCGCTGGTCTATAATGCTTGGGCATGGTGAAACGCCACCAGAGAGGGAAGTGGAGAAGGAGAGAGGAAAGAGAGAGAAAGAACTAGGGTTTTAGACCAAAGAGAAGAGTTATCTTGGGTACAAGCAAAACATACTTGAACCAATTAAGGCCTATTAAGGCCCAATAGGCTCGTTTTTGTTGATTTGAACCAATAAGCTCTTATAGATGGAAAGAAAGAAAAAAACCAGCACCGGACCAATAATCTAAAAAAAATTTGTACTTTTTTAATTACAATACTACTACTGCTGTTATATTTTCTACTTCTCACAATTAAAAACCACCCGGTAAAGATTTAGATACTGTGACAAAACATACTTGCCATCTGGACAAGTGTATTACATTTACGGTACCTGACAAAACATACTTGCCATCTGGTGTGAAGGTGGCTTCTATGGATGTACCATGTGAAAGCTTCAAACTAAAACTACATTTCTGCAAAATAAAGGATATTAAAATACTGGCTTTATCAACTTAAATCTAATGTTCTGTCTTTTTCAAGTGATTTACATTCTCTCCATGATATGCATCAAGAATAGATATTGTTATTTGTAGTTGTTAGAATCGTAGATTTTCCATCGTTGCTGAATTTTATATCATTAAGGTCAGCAATATCCCCATTCACCAGAAATGTATCAAAGGGCCCTTTTAGAAGTGACCAATTGGGTTTAAAAGTTATAACTTCAGAGCATTTATGTAAAAGTGAGGAACCCAAAGTACTTGTCATACTGAACCATCGCAGATTGAAGCATTTACTTAACCAACCACATTGAAGCATTTTCTGAACATCCCATAAAAAGTCCACTACAAGCACTTTGTAATGTAGACTTTATGTGAAGGGTACGCTTCAAATGTAACAACCATTTTCACACTCAAGAATATACAAGTCGAATCTGAAACCTATTCAAAAATTTTGAACTTAGACACCGAGATCAAGGAGCCAATTTTAACTTCATTGAATCAAAATACTCAGTAGTTGATACAATTTACAAGCTAATGATGCTCGTGTAGGGTAATTCACGAATATTCTGCTAAAAAAAGGACAAGAAACGAAGACTAACCATGAGATCCATCATCCATGTATTGATCAGCATCAAAGGCAGTGTTGTTGATGTTATCGAAAGAGGCATTGACAGAGGAACCAATAGTCAATACAAAAGGATCCAGAGTGTAGAAGCTTGACAATAGATCTCTCATTCTCTTCACTTTTTCGTCCATCGGAGCAGCCTCCGTCGCCATTTTTGCTTTCTAGCTTCTTATAAGCAACGAAAATTTCAGCTATCGGAGATTGGAAATGTGAATTGAAATGCAAGAAGAAACTGAATCTGATTAATCAAACTGATCGGTAAATTTAACCTGCGAAAGTGAGAAACTGGGAACAGTGTTGTATCCAACCAATTCGAACTATTGATACATTGGTCCAATGTGTGTTTAAACCCATCCCTCGGAACCCCCCAATAACCAGAACCGGTTTAGTTTGATAAGATCAATTACTTGTTGTAAATGAAGTTTATTCGGTTTAACTGTAACCAAACATTAAATTATTAAGAAATTAATTAGACATATCCAATATTAGTGTAATTTGGATTTTAGAGGTATTTGTGAATCTGTTCTATTCAAATAAGACATTATGGTAAGTTTTGAAGAGATCTGTCTACAAAAAAAATTCCATTTGATTGCAAAATTTGATCTACTGTCCGGTTAAAAGATTAGTATTTTTGTCAACCACACCACTTCATAGTAGCAGCTCGAAAGAAAACCGATCAATTTCAGATTGAACAATTTTTGTCGTACTTGTTTCCTACATCAACTCAAGGACCTGGTGTTTTACCCCTAGACACTAATTAACAAAAAAAACATTTTTTTTTTGATTGCATGTCCAACAAATAACTTAACCGATAAATGATTTATCCCCTAGGACCCCTACACAAAGTGTCACCTAAATGTCAAAATGAACTAAAATCATAATTATCAAATAAAGATAAGGAGAAGTTCCAACTTCAATATCACATATCTTACAAATCTATATTTTATGCCATAACTTAACTGCATTGAACAAAAAAAGCTTCAATGTGGTTGGTCATGAATTTACTACTACTACATAAATGATGTATATTTAAATTAAATGAACAAACCTTAAACAACTTAATGATGAAGAGATATCTCCTAGGTGTTATTTATATGATAATAATATGAAATGAATTGATAGTCCTCACTTATGTGTTTGTTTCCATACAAATGAATTAACACAAAAACACAATGAGTACTTTATGTGTTTGTTTCCAGGCCATGGTAACTCGATTTTCATCTATCGCAGCTAGAAAGCTATCAAATGCCTTGACAGTCCTCACTTGCAACAAAGCTATGGCTACTAGTGATTACGATGATTTTCACAAATTAATGAAACAGTGCCTCTTGCATGGCCTTCTGAACGCAAATCACATGTAAATATTCTGAAATTTCTTCTCGATATACTCTGTGACAAATTGAACCAAAATACATGAGAAATCGTCTTATAAAAGAGAGATTATAGCTCTAAACTTGAGTAGGTTCCACAATTTATAAAATGTTATGAGTCACCAAGGTAACAAAGAAGAAGTTTTTGCATATTTTCCTTTACAAGTTTTATTCAATAAATCAACAACAAAATTCAATGAGAACATCATTCGATTAAGGTTGGAGGAGTGAAGGAGATTTTTAAATTCACAATCACAGCAAAAACCACAAGCAATTACAATAAGAACTAGAAGCAAAGATGAGAGACATGTTATCCTAAATCAAAGACGAAAAACCACAAAATCAATTCGTCTTCACAACAATAAATTCATTCACCAACCATGTCTAGAGACTAAAATTTACAGACAGAAATGGTAACAGCCAACGTATCACCAACCATGACTACAACACATTGCCTCTATGGTGTTCAATCAGTTTAAATATACATCATTTAGATCCAAACCAACACAATAGATCGAAGGATCAATGATTGAGACCGACAAATAACAAGTCTCCAACAATTTCTTAGAAATTCCAAGTTCAATAATAAAGTTTCTTGATCTATTTACATGAACCAGTAAAGCTACATCATCAAACAAACACAATATATAAAGACCTGAGAGTATTGCCAAGAGGAAATGGAGAACCGTAATCATTCACTAGAAGCTCTAAATCTCTCAAAATGGAGAAAGTTTCAGCCAAACGGGACTTGGGGACTTCGAGCGCCAAATCGATTCTTCATCATAAGGCAGAGAACAACAGATGAAGACAAATATTTGGAAGAAGTGACGAAGACAAATTACGTTATCAATAGTTAAAATTCAGATTTCTAAATACCGATGGAAACATGCATGATTTCGATTAGTCATAAAAGAGTAATCAAATATACCAAAATCCATCGTCAAACAATCTAGTGGATTCCTTGTTCCTGAACCAATAACAAGTGATTTTGTTGTATTCTAAAATACAAGTTTCAATTATATTATTCAATAACACAAGATTTTAATTGATTTTAGCAAATACAGTATTGAATAACACTGGATTCTATGTTGATTTTAAAATTCTTTTAAATCCTTTAATATACCCAATTAAATAACACCTCTAGCAGATCTGTACACGATGCCATTTAAATTATCAAACTTACGCTACAAAAATGGTTTAAAATACGAAAGCATCATGTCATTCAATTTATCCAATAAAAACTACACACCATTTTCCATACCAAAGAATAACCTCTTGATAACAAGAATAGACTCTTGGTAACAAGAGTAGCCTCTTGGCCAAGGGTCTACTGTTACGAAAGGGTATTCAAGATGTTGTAGTCAAAGGCGTAGGATGGGTTAATCGGTAATGGTGAGATAATTCGTTTTTGGTCGGATAATTAACTTCTTGAGGTGACGCTGATGAGTCTAACTAATCACAAGGTATCAGAACATGATATGCACTTTGTTGGGAAGGATCTTTAGGAGAGAGGTACGGGCTAGAATGTTAATTTGATAAGCTCGTACATCATGCTACAATTACGATCTGTGGTTGCGAATGAGATCACCAATGTGTAGGATCGTCAAGTGTGGGGAGAGTCCTCAAACGGCTATTTTTCTATTCGATCAGCATATTCAATGTTGACGAGGAATACATCTGCAAAACTGAATATGCAGCGTTTTTATACGCGAATATGGGGAGTTATGGTTCCTGAACAAATTCGAACATTCCTTTGGCTTGTATCTTATCAGGCATTGATGAAAAATGCTAAAACGTTTTGTCGGCATCTTTGTGATTCTGTTACTTGTTCTGTTTGTCATTGCGAGGTTGAATCATGGATCCACATCCTCTGTGACTGCTCGACAATATAGGGTATTTGGACTTGAATTCTTCCAACACGCCTTTAAGGTAATTTCTTCTCTGTGGAACTTCTACCGTGGCTCTTCTTCAATATGGGATCTGAAGAGACTATGAACGTCGTGTCGTGGTCGATCACTTTTACCATTATTGTCTGGTGGACATGGCGTTGGAGATGTTGCAATGTCTTCAACGATTCTTGGCGTTGTAGGGACATAATTCAATTTGTCAAAGACAAAAGCTCCGAATCATGGTTAACACATTTAGCTTTGAAGTCGAATGGGTCCTCTGTATCATGTACTCCAGTTAATATTGCATTGACCTTTCCGTTATTAGGATGGGTAAAATTGAACACCGATGGGGCCTTGAGAGCCAACTTAGGATTGGCTTCGGTAGGTGGAGTTCTTCGTGATGAGCATGGTACCTGGATTAGCAGATTTGCGCTTTATATTGGCATATGTTCTGCTCCTTTAGCATAATTATGGGGTGTCTACTATGGTTTATTTATTGCATGAGACCGAAAAGCTTCTTTAGTGGAACTCGAGATTAAAGGGGGTTTATTGGAGGGTGGATTTCAATGGATTTAGAAATCCTTACAAAATCATGTGTTATTCAATCAATGATTTTAAAATTCATATTCAAATCATGTGTGATTTAAGCAATGATTTTGATATCTATATATAAATCATGTGTTATTCAAGCATTGTTTAATTTTGAATCTAGTATATTGATTTTTAAATTGACTTTATTTGATTTTAAAATCTAAAAAATTCTATATGGATTTCTAAATCTATGAAAATCCACCTTCCAATAAAACCCCTCTTGTTATTCCTAATAATTTTGTGCTATAATTTTCTCCAAAAGGACTGGACAATCTGAATTTCACAAATATATAGAGAGGCTAACTGTCTTATAAATGAACTAACAAACTTGACTTTTGATTTATTATTTTTTGGTTTTCCATTTGTTTAGTGATATTCCAGTTGATTTGACTTCAATTCTTGAGTGTGATTGAGCTAGTGATGCCACTTCGAAATTAATTTGTAGACGTTGATTTTTTTTTTTAGTAATAAGCTTTGAAAAAGACTTACTCCCATTCATTGATAAAAAAAAAAGTTTCGAGAATTTACATTAAATGATTTAAAAGCTTATTAAAACTAAAATCATAATCATACAAAATATGTAGTGAAAAATGTGTAATACGCATTGCAGATTCGGTCTGGTTTGGTTAAGTCATACCAAATTGTATCGTGATCGCCATTTGCCACCATGGAGGCTTCTTTTAGAGGGTCTTAAACACTCACAAAGAGGGAAGTGAACAAGCAAATCTCCTTCTCTCTTTCTCTCTTTCTCTCGCTGCCATGGCTTGCGCCGAGCAGCCAATCAAAAAGCGTCGGCTCTATGAGTCAATCCCTGAATCCCAGCCTCCGCCTCCGCAAATTGAATCAACATCTCCTTCTACGCTGGTGAGCTCTTTCCCCGCTCCGGTGACTCCGCCGCCTCCATCTCAAGAGGAAATTCAAACCAGAATCAGAAACAGAGAAGAGATTCGAAGAGTACATGATTGTTATAAGCGACTTAAGTCTTGTATCGGCCAGAGAGATGGCGCCGGACGCTATGCCAATCTTGAGCAAGCGTATCGCTCTCTCATTTCCGCTTCGCGAGGTTTTTTTCTCGCTTCTCAGCCCTCTTTTCTTTTCCCTCCTTTGTTTGATTCAGTTTTACTGATCATGTGCTTAATATCTGCCATTTTCGGGGTTGATGGAGTTCATATATATATATATATATATTCTTTTCTTTTTCGAGTTCTGTGGTTTTAGATATCTTTATATGAGTAAGAATGCTTCTAGTTGAATTTTCGTATACTGAATTTGGTGAAGACTAGGGTTAGGAGCCGAAATATTTTAGTTTTCAAATGAGTTCAGTACAATCCATTAGCTCTAGCTGCACCAACTGTGTAATTGGAGTTAGAGTATCACCATATTTATTGTTTGTAGAGTCTCCTGGCTGAAAGTAGACTTCTCAACCATTCTCAAAGCCTGCAAAGACATGCATATGCTGGTTTGAGCGTCTCTTTGTTGCCCATATTACACCGTGTCAGCTTTTTATGCTTCCCTTACATTCAATGTTATCCGTTCCATAGATTCCTTAATCCTTATGCATGTGAATGCCGATAATCATCAGTACCTACGATTTTATTTATTTCTCAATTCTTGAGAGAAGCCTGCTCCTGTGAGGTTTCAATTTGTTGTTCTTTACATATTTATGTTGGGGCTGGTGTGTACTTATGTGGAAATCATTCTAGTGCGAGGGATGACAGTTACAAAGTGTTAGTCCTAAAGGTCCTCTCGACTTTTCAGATTGTTTGGAAGTCATGCCTAGATTAAACAAAGGATGTCAATTCCTTCCTAGTCATTTGCTGTAGAGGAATAGAAGCACTGGAATGAAGCTTGTTTAACTATTAATATAGCTAGCTTACTTATACTTGCAGGTTGTACCAGCGTTAAGCGCCTTGTCGCTGATCTTGTTCCTCGGTATGCACTTTACTGCCCTATTGCTATTGGGGATGCAGTACAAGCTGTCATCGACATGCATAACTTCAGCTTGGAAGCACTAAAGAGAGGACAAGATGCTGATGGTATTGCTTTTCAAACTGCTAAAGCCTGCACATTTGGGCTAGTTGACCTATGTTCTGCTGCTTATTCAAAGACAACATCATCTCCAGGGTCTCGGGATATCTGCTCTGCCGTGTTCAGAAATGTGTTGACCTTCTTTGTGCTGTCCTTTGAGGGGGAAGATATCTTTCAAATAGTTGATAAGAACGATTTGAAGGGGCAAGATTCTGAGAAAAAAATTTCTCAGCTGATGCAAAAAATTTCAGATGGAAACTCGTTACCTTTAAACAAACTATCCCAGTTTCATGTTTTAGCTTTACTGAAACTATTCTTCAACTTCCCTAAAATTTCAATTGCCACTTGTTTTGGATTCTTCAATTCATCATCAACGGAGGATGTAGCCACGGGGAGGTATCTCATAACCCATATGACAGAAAAGATTAATGATACTGATCCTGCTAGTAATGAACCTGAAGTAGACGAGAATTCTGGTCAGACAGGTTCTAACAAAATAGAGGCCACTGGTAAGAATGCGGAAGGGATTAATGGGATCCCAGACGCATGTGATAGTCTAAACAGCTGTTTGTTAGGCGTGGTAATACTCTAATCGATATAAGTTGCAATTTTCTTTTCTTGTCCACTTGCTATTTTCGTGGAACTCTTTTGCTAATGTGTGATTGATGTATACTGCTAAAAGTCTGATGTTTTGAGAATCTTTCATGCAGGTTCTTAGGAAGAGTCCCTCTATTGGTAGGTGGGCTTTCATTAAGTATAAGAAAATATGCAGCCTGTCATCTTTCATGGATATATCAAGTACTATTCCTTCTTTAGAGGGTATTTTCGGATTTGTTGGAAAAGATATCAAGTTAGAAGATTGCCAGATGGAGAGTAACGAGGATGATTATGGAAAAATTTCAGTTTCACATGCAAGACCTCATAGTTCTGCGGAGAATGATGTCCGCTCTAGTGCTGGATCAGTTTACGATGCTGGAGGTTCACGATCTATGGATTTTGAGACTGTTGACCAGAGAGACTTGTCATGCGGTAGATCTTCAGTCCCTAGGGGATTATTAAACCATCATACACCATCTCCTTCTGGAAGAATGCCTTCAGATTTAAGGAGTAACTCTGCAGATCGTAGGAACAATCTTGCAGGATCACCTGTCTACCAGGCAGCACCACATGGCCCTTCATCTGGGCAAATTGTTTGGTATTTGGATGGAGACCCTAATGCTTTTGACATTTTTCCAGCTTCAGGGCAGTTATGGTTAGGATATTTAGCTCCAGATGAAACTGAAGGTCATCTAAGGTTTCAGCTTGATAGGTATGGCCCAGTGGACCGTTTCTTTTTTGATCCAGTGAAAGGATTTGCCTTGGCTGAATATAGAAGTATAATTGATGCAATAAGAGCTCGAGAATATCTACGAACGCAATTTCCCTGGCGCATTAAATTTATGGATATAGGAGTTGGTGCAAGGGGATCTTTGAATGGAGTAGCATATGGTTATTGTACTCATTTGTATATTGGAAGCATCACTAGTCAGTGGGAGAGGGATGAAATTGTCCATGAGTCACGGCAAGCCCTTTATAAGGGACCGCGCATGGTGACGGATTTGTACTACGAACATGCCCTTTTGATGGAGTTTGATACACCTGATGATGCTGCCATTGTGATGGCCCATCTCAGATTTTTTCGCGGAGAAAAGAGTAAATTTCACTTGGCATCAATCAATCATCCTTTGCCTCATGAAGACGGAGGAAGGTTTGTCTCTGCTTCTTCCGACCTTTGCTTTCTTTGATGATTTTAAACTGTTGACGTTTTTAGTAATATTTCAATATCTACTAGCATCCTAACTTTGGTGTAGCACTGCACTTCATCTTGTTTTTTTACCTCATTGGTTTGATGTGGAAGTCTCTTATCTGAACAGTCACCCAGAGAGGCACCTTCAAATACCTCCCACATCAAAACAGGAAAGCGGATCGGGGGAATATGTTTCCCCGATAATGAGTACGGAAAACCACTGTAATTCTGTACATCCTGGAGCTACCTTTCAGCAATGGCCTACTTCTGGTAGCACTCCTGTTCAGCAAGGAGGTTAGTTTTGTCTCTTATCTCTCCTAAACGTGAATGCCTTTTCACTTGTGACAGCAAAGATATGTGTATGAAATTAAAACTACCTTTTCTCTGTCTCAGGAACTCCTTCATTTGTACCAATGCCAGCACCAGGACAGCCTGCAGTGCCTGCTACACCGACATCTCAAATTCCTCCATCTCCGTTTGTTCAACAACCGATTTACCCTCCAAACAGCTCTTGGGATACAAGATCTCTAATCTCTCCAAGCGGTGAAGCTGTAGCAACAACATCACAGATGCAAGGACCACCACCACAGCAGGTTTCAGGTCCATTCATGCCGCCTCCTGTGCATCCAGTCTCTCAGATACAAGGACCTCAAGTTCAGATAGTTGATCAAGTGTATCCACCTCCTCCTTTGAATTCATTACCCTCTGTAACTCAGCCACCTCTACAACCTCAAATCCAGCCACCGCAGCCGCCACCAGAAATAATGCCGCCTCTGCCTCAAGCTCCACCACCTCCTTTACCTCACTCCCATCCACCTTTTGTTCCTCCTCCTCCTAGTTCTCCATCGCCCCCACGCTTACCTCCAATGGTCACACAGTTGTCTGGACCAGAGGCTTCCAAACAGAATATAGGGCACCACTGGCAGGGTGCTTTGTCCAAAAGTGGAGTTCATTACGCCACCATCATTGCACAGAGATTGGAATCAGACATTTGCAAATATATCATTGATTCTTCAGAGCCTGTGCAGTGAGTGACAACACCATACTCGTATTTGATGCCTTGTGTTTAATTTGTGTCTTTCTCTATAATCAAGTGATGTGCTATGGGATGAAAATTCGTTTCCCGTCTTTTACTTGTAGATGGCCAGTTAAATTGGATATGACCAAACGCACGGATATGAAGCATGTAAAGTCTACATTTACGAATACACAGTCACACCAAGTGAGTTTCCAATACAATTCTTTTTGTTTACTGCCGTCTACAATGTATTGTCTGCAAGCTTTTTTCTTACAATTTGTGGAACTCTGTTTTGCAGAGGGAAGTTTGTCAGTTAATTCCCGCAAGTTTCAGTGACCGTAAAGGGGTATGTGATCAGCATTTCTAACCGGGTTCATATAGTGTACCCATTTTGCCTTACTGTGTAAGTATAACTTAAATCAAATTCATTTTACTTTTTCTGTGGCAGCTCCAAGATTTCATATCATACTTGAAGCAGAGAGATTGTGCAGGAGTAATTAAGATCCCTGCATCAAGTCCCATATGGGCAAGGCATCTCTTCATTCTTCCTCATACCCAAGAGACATGTTCCTTGCTCTCCGTTGCCCCTTCTTCCTCTGAATGCTTGATAGGTTTGGTTTTGCCCAAGGATACAAACGCTGTGTGCTCGTGACATATGTACAACTGGTAGATCCCGGGACAAA
The DNA here is from genome assembly GCA_900406405.1 of Lepidium africanum. Classification (NCBI taxonomy): domain Eukaryota; kingdom Viridiplantae; phylum Streptophyta; class Magnoliopsida; order Brassicales; family Brassicaceae; genus Lepidium; species Lepidium africanum. Next base: position 99,136 of record OVAX01000057.1, on the reverse strand, counting down.
GTAGAGTAAATTAAGACAATCATTGCATATGTGCTTAACGACAGTAGTTCATCATAGTCGCTGTGTAAATGAACTCGCTAGTGTAATCTCACTCTTTCTTCTCCCTTTTGAAGGGACCCAATTTGTACATTTGTTTGAACGATTTAGCTGTCGCATCTTCCTCATACATAAAGTCACAGCCAAGTCTTTTTTTTTTTTTTTTCCCCGCAAGATTTTATTAGAAGTGGACCTTAGATGGGCCATTACAGTAAGAAGGTTACATCAGGAAACGGGCTTGAGAAAGAGGCCCAACAGTAGTATATGTTTTGAGCCCGGTTCGAGATATTCCTAGACCAATAGTAGCCATTGGTACGAAAGGAAAAAGATCATTATTGTCAAAACGCAATGCATTAGTAATCAATCACAAACGCAATTTTATTAGTAATCGCAAACGCAAACGCTGTTCAAGGAATCCCAATTGGTCATATGAATTTTGACTTTAACGAAAGCGTATGTCTGCGGCTGTTCCTTTGCTCCTCCTCCCCGCCTCTTCGTCTGAATTATCAGCATCCGTCGAATCTTCTCTTCTTTCAATCGCCGCCGATCTTGTCATAGGAAAAACCATGTCTAACAGACGGTCCAATCGGCAAGATGAGAACACCAGATACATCCCCAAGGCTCAACAGCAGCAAAAGTTTATCCCCAAACCCATGAATCCAACTCCTACCTCGAATTCTCATCCTTTTCCCGTTTCTCTATCTTCTTCGCTTAGGCAATCGGATTCTTCCACTGGAACTTCCACTGCCTCCGCTCCGGGTGGTAGTAGGGTTAGGATGGGGGATCAGGGACAGTTAGTATCCAGCAAAAGTCCGGCTCAAGGCGGTGGGAGTTTCGTGAATTACTTGCCGCAGGACGAGGCTGTAGCCGCCGGTCTCGACCCCGATTATGGAGGTTTGGATCCAGTGGAGTCTCAGGGAGTGGTGGATCTCCTTAATAGAGAGCTCACAAGGTTGCTCAAGCTAAGTCCTAGAGAGTTTTGGAAAGAAGGTCATGGAGTACCCTGTCTCTTGTGATTTTACACTAGATGAGTTCATATTGTCTACGATCTCTCAGTTTAGCTGATACGACTTCTCTTGATTAATGACAGTGGCTAGTGATGTGTCGTTGCACGATTTTTTGGATAGCTTTCTGCAGTTTAGAAGCAGATGGTATGATTACCCTTTTCATGGTGTCAAGGGAATTGTTGCCGGCGTAATTGTCGGAGAACTCGAACTATGTCGCCGAGTTTTCATGGTCTTGTACAGAATGTGAGTCGCTGCTGCTTTCGTAACCCTCATGGATGTTCTTTACCATTTATGTCGATCGTCTTTATGAATAGTTTGTGTATTGGCTGTGGCAGATCGTCCAATAGGGATCCTGGTGCTAGAGCTGCTGATAGCCTGAGTCAGAAAGATCATGAAGGTGGCCTTTTGCTCTTCTTTATGCTGGTTCTGTTCAGTTGGTGTTATTGGACATGCTCAGTCTTACGCTAGAATTGTTTGTATCTCATACCTGGTGTAATCTAAACTAAAGTAGGATTCGTTATGATTTATTTCTCAACAAGTCTCTAGGCGTTCTCGTTCTACAATTTGAAAGTTCAAGTAGATTTCATATTTACTCAGAAGTATATTTTGAAGTAGAGGACTGTCTGAAGGGGATATGATTGTTTGTGATTTTTTTCACGCAGGGATTTTCGTAACTCACGCTTGTATTCCTTTTCACGTACCTCTTAGATTTTGGATCACTTTTACAATTACAATGTGTAACATCTGTGCTTATATTGGTCGGTGTTTGTGCTTAAGTACGGTTTTCTTGAAAAGAGTGGGATTGGTTGTAAGAGTTAGGTAGGAGAGATAAGTCCTCTCACTGATCAACACTTACTAGGAAGAATTGAGTCGCTACTGCAGTAGACTTGAGTTCTTGTTCCTGATTCTGAACAATTTTCTTATATTTTGCATTTAGTTGTGCCTGACATGTTTTGTGGGATTTGTTTAAATTATTATCTAGCTTACATTTGTTCACCAGGTTTGTTTGTAGTTCTCTTGCAGGACAGGAAGTTGCTGGACTTGCCAAAGCTATTGGATATATGCGCTATATATGGGCATGAGAATGCAGATCTCACAAAAACTTTAGTAAGTCATTGTAGGAAAATCAACTTGGTTCGAAAGCTGAGATAATTTCTTATTCCGCGCATATTTGGGCTGGGATTTTCTCCTCTGTTTTTTGTGACATTTGACATCCTGGGACTCCTAATTGCCACTGGATTTTTAAGCTGGGACAATCTTCTATTCTTTTGTTAATCTAATTGTCCATTTACCAGATTGAGAATGCTGTCAAATCACAAACTGGGATTCCAGAAAGTTTGAGTAATATGTTGTCTCATTTCTTGGGCATCCTGCACACAATGCATCACCGTTGCACGTCATCGTTGGAGGTATGTTATTTGTAAATTAATTTCACAAATTGTACTCTGGGATAGATTAGTGAAATTAAAGGTATATATATACACACACACATACACACATTTGTAATTTAGTGTGATCTAAAAATTCTTGTTTTTATTGTTTCTTCAACTTTCACTTGGATTTTATATATCTATGAACCTTTCGTATCTGTAGACCTTGGTATCAAGTACAAATGGTGAAGACCATGGACGTAGACAACTCCACTCTGACCTACTGGAGGTGAATTTCCCTCCGTTTTTTTTTTTCCTATATTGCCTCAACAGAGTTAGGATTTTGTAATAGCTTCTGTAGGCGCATGACACTAGTAATATTTTAATTTTTGAAATGCATTAGTTTAAAAGTGCATATAGCTTAAACAGATGATATAGGCTATACGTGACTTGTTTGTGTAGTTTCTTTCTCTTTCATGATTTTCATTTAAGGTTTACTTACGTGTTCTTTGTTACATAAACATACGCATGACCCCTTTATTTTATGTTAAGGAAAGATGAAGCTTGCTATAGGAGTCGGCATTAAACATATATTTCTCGTCTAAGATCTTTCATCTTTAATATGTTTTTGCTCAAATACGTGTGAGCATGCAGACACACTAGCACACTCCACTATTACGTTTTGCCAAGTAGCTTTCTCGTGTTGTAAATTTTAACATGAAACACACGATTTTGCTCGTTAGTAGTGTGTGGGCATGTGACACATTTATGCTAATGTTTCTTTCTATCTGTTTTAGGTTATGGATTTTATTAATGATGGAGTTGTGTCTTTGGATGCTTTCATTTCTGCGTATACACCAGCAGCTTTAATTTTGGCATGCCCTGTGGAGACAAGGTATGCACCATCTTTAGCTAAATCTTCTTATTACTTGGTGAGAGAGTGCACTGAGTTATATGTTCTTTCATTTCTTTGTGTCTTTGGAATAATAGTTATATATGTACTCTGAGTTCCCCAGGTCTTGCATCTATCACACATGGTTTGTATTGAATTTCACCTTTGCGTTTCTAATGATTGAAGAAATATAGTATTGTTAGCTGATCTTATGTTGCTATTAGTGATCTATGTTTGGCTTGCTTTGGATTTGTTTTGATCATCACCTAAATCTATGTGCAGTTATGGAAGCGATGAACTTCTCCGCAGCCTTGTTCGGTTGCATGATTCATTGCTTCCATCACTTCATCATGGCTTTCAGGTCTTGTTCAAGGATGTACACCATGATTCTCTTTCAGACATATCAACGAGTTTAAACATGTTATCAACAAGGATAGGAAGTTTATGTTGGAAAATCTTAGATATTTGTTATCTCAGCTATGATTTGTTCAATTACGAAACTTTGATGCCAACTGTCACAAAAATGTTCCCGTCAAGAGTAGAAGACCCTATTGTAAGAGCAGATATACTGATCCAAACATTCAGGGAGATCAGTGGAGTTTCTGAGCAGTCATTGGAAAGCAAGAACCGATTACTCCAAAAAATTGAGAAGAATTACAAAATAATTGATAGACTAAGGAGTTTACAGAATGCAGGTATTTTTTATGCACTATTTGGTTCTTTCCCAGCTGTTACCTGATTTCGTTTCCATCAAAGTCGGCTGTAGTCGTTAGTATGTATGTGCTCTGTTAGGAAAATCGTGTGGTTCACTGAAAGTGAAATAAGTGGCACATTGATTCCGCTGTAGCTAGTGAAATTAATGTGTAGTTTTCTGCAAAAGGATACTCTTCGTAATCATTTGAGTCTGGTTTCTGAATGCCTTGAGTTGTGAGCAGAATGTTCTAAAGCAGTTTGCTATTGTTTTATTTATGCAGGATGGGTATCAATGGAAGATGAGCAGCTTCAGTATTTGTCAATGATCATGTTGCATTCTGCAGATACTGTCTCTTCGAAGGAGTCGCCGCTTCTTCTAACTAATGTTGACAACACCAAAGAGCTTATGGATGAAGATGCTGTAGTTATGCAATCCAAGATCAGTCAAATAAAAGATATATTCCCAGATTATGGGAACGGTTACTTAGCTGCGTGTCTTGAAGCCTATAACCAGAATCCAGAAGAAGTTATACAGAGGATTCTTGAAGGAACACTTCATGAGGATTTACAGAGATTGGATACTTCACTGGAAACAATGCCACAACCTAAATCTGCTCCAACTCTTAGAAGCAAAGACAAAGGGAAAGGAAAGCTCATCGAATCTGACACTAGTAGCTCTGCTATCTACAAAGAGCAGCCAATCACACATCCCTCACTTCCAGCTTCATCAGCCTCATCCACGACCACGACAGTTGGCAGATTTGTCAGAAAGCCAAAGGATGATACTCCAAACTACAAAATCCTCGATGCAAGAAAAGAATCCGACAGAGAGAGGAACGCTGCCTTACTTGCGCAATATGAATACGATGATGAATATGATGACTCTTTTGATGATCTGGGCTTGAGTATTGCAGAATCAGGTACGGAAGAGAGTGAGGCGTTTGGTAACAGAGTTAGCTCAGCAGGATCTGAACCCTCTGCTGCTCCAAAATGGGGTAGTAGAAAGACTCCTCAATTCTATGTGAAAGATGGTAAGAACTACAGTTACAAAGTGGCAGGTGCTGTTGCAGTGGCAAACGCAAACGAAGCTTCATTGGTAAATGAAGCTGAGGAAGATAAGATACTTGGGTTAGGACGAGGAGGAAACATTCCTCTCGGGGCAGTTAGAAAGCTGACAGAGTATCAGGAGCAGAGAGATGAGAAGGGTCAGTCTAATAATGTGAACGTGAACGCAAACAGCGATCGAAGAGATAATGGGAGAAACGGGAGAGGAGTAAGGGGGAGAGGGAGAGGAATGGCGAACAGACAGCAACCGCAAGAGAAGAGTAATGAGAGTAATAACAACTCAGAGGTTAATACGGAGGCAGAGAATGGAGGAGGAAGGGGTCGAGGAAGGGGACGAAGAGGAGGTGGTGGAGGAAGAAATCATAATCATAAAGATAGAGCTATGAAGAAACACATTGCTAGTGTTTCTGGTTTCTAGAGTTGATTCAAGCCTCATCTTGAGTTCTCTTTTGAAATACGAATACAAACGTTACAACACCAATACTAAATTGTAATGCTTGTTTTCTCGGTAATTAAAAGAAGGAAACTAGTATTTTTGCCTTTCTTTGTTAAACAAGTTTCTTTTCATATATATGCAACGGTAATAAGTAATCCAATCAAATTGTCTTAAGTTTGTAAGTTTTTTAATTTCTTTTTGTCGAGAATCGGATCCATGTATAAAAGTATACAACTAATTCATAATCCAAACTTATTACTATAAACATTAATTTAAACTTATTAAATCTCATATTATCCATTAATAAAACATGTTTAGACGAAAAAAACCTTATTAAATTTTATCACCCAAAGTAATGCAAATATTTGTATACGTGTATTTATATTATTTGTGGTCAATATTGAACGATCCTACGAACACGGCAAATAATAAACAAGACGAAGAAGGAAACGCGTTGAGCCGAATAAAATAAAAAAAAAAAGAAAAGCAATAAGTAAAACTTAGGAGGAAAGGGAACTTAAGGCGAACTAATCCAATTAGGATTAAGTCTTAATGACTCTTTTCTTTGACATTCAATTTGCAATTATTAATAATTTAATAAACTCTGAAAATGCCAAAATTATACCTCGACAGAAACACCACCCCTTCTACTGACTCCGCCACGCCATTCATTCCGCTTTACCGTCTTAAATCTTTTTAGGTATTTGTTATATCATCATTCAATATCCTGCATCACTTATTAATCTTAACATTACTTACATTTAATCCTTTGGACCCATCACGTAACCAAATTAGATGAAAATTACATGAATGAATTGAAACACGTGTTTTAGAAACACACAAGTTTGGTAATTAAAAGGATCGATCCATTGATGAAAGAAACAAGGCAAATTATGTTCCAACGGCGGAAAATGAGCCACGTGTAAGAGGATATTCGGCAAAGAGGGATCGATGATTCTTTTGTTCTTGTACGCCTCTAACTCTCGATATAAAAGCCTCTCATCACTTTCATCCTCACGTTTTCTCCTTTGCCCTTAAGACGAAAGTCTGAAGAAACTCCTCTCTCTCTCTTTGCCTCTTCTTCTCTTCGCCAATTTGATGGATATATCTCCTCTCTCTTCTCATTCCTCTTCGTTTTTATCTTCCAGACTTTTGTTCCTCTTCTTTTGTCGATTTCGTGCTTCTATTCCTTCTTCTTCACTTGCTCTCAATCGCTTTTCGTCTCCTAATTCTTCTTTTCAATTTCATCTCTAAGTTTCTTAATATCTTTTCTCTCTGTTAATTTATTTTCTGCAATAGTCAGCCGCTGACAAGATATAAACCATGGGGAGGAGTAAGCTTCTGTATTTCAATTTTGAATCTAAATTGATTAGATTAAGTTCGATTTCACCTGGATTTGTTTGTGTTAGGGTTTAATTGGGTTCGTATTGATCGGTGCTTCCTCTTCGTTTGTTTTGGAAATTTGGATTCTTGTTCTGGTTGGGAAGTTGATTTTGCTATTGTTTTTTTTTTTTTGTGCAGAATCTCAGCGTAAGAACGCAACCATGTTTGATAGTGACGATGATACAAGTAGTGTAAGCTCTTCCTCCACCATAAGATCTGAAAGACTGTTGAATCCCGGCATGGATGAAGTTCAGGTCCACAAAGATGCTTTGTTGGATCAATCCCTTGATGCTCTCTATGAGAAAAGGTGTCTGTTCTATTTCAATTAGCGGAGTTTTTTGGTGCTTTTCTTGATGCAAAACTGATATTTGGACAATGTTTCTGGATGTGCAGGAGTTCAACAAGAGAGCATGCTTTGGCCTCCATTGTTGACGCATTCAACAGCGACCTGCAGCATGAGTTTATAGACAATAAGTAACCATCTGATTTTCACTTTTAAACATCTTAAGAGTCTCGTGTAGTTTCTAAAATCATATAAATGTTGTTAAGTATTGACGACACCTGATCATTGTTGTTATGTATCATCTGGATGATGCAGATTTGCTACTTTATTACATCAGTGTTTACACTGCACTAAGAAAGGGTCTACTAAGGAGACCGCATTAGCAACACATGTTATTGGTGAGTCTCGGAGTTACAGGCAGCTCATGCATTGTCTTCAGCACTTTCTTATCCAATCTTATTGACTATGACTCGTGGTGTTTCCAGGGTTGCTAGCTTTAACTGTTGGACTCGGAGATCAAGCACAAGAGATTTTGGAAGAATCTGTTACTCCTCTTTCCCAAGCCCTTAAATCTGCTCGTGACACCTTGAAAATCACTTCGGTATGGATGCTTTAATAATGGATCAGTTTTTTTTAAGTCCATTACAGGTATTTTTAACTAAGGTTCACTTTGGACTCACGTTTGTTGACATCCTGTCAATTTATTGTAGATACTTGAGTGTCTAGCAATCATAACCTTTGTTGGCGGGACTGATCCTGAGCAAACTGAGAGATCTATGCAAATTATCTGGCAAATGATTCACCCCAAACTTGGTTCCAATGTATGCATCTTAGTCTTTCTCATTTTACGGTCTTGTCAAATGGTTTATTAAGATCGTATAAAGCAGCCTCACATGTCACGTATCTTTTGTTGTAGGTTGTTGCAATTAAACCTTCACCTGCTGTAATAACCGCTGTTGTCTCTTCGTGGACATTTCTACTCACAACAGTTGATCAGTGGACGCTAGGTCCTAAAATTTGGCAAGAGTAAGTGGAGTGCCGGCCTTTTTCAATCTGGTCTTACTTTCATGGATATGTAAGCTGATTAGATATTAATGTCATTGCAGGACTGTAACTTATCTATCTTCACTGTTGGAAAAGGATGACCGATCCGTACGTATAGCTGCTGGTGAAGCGCTTGCACTGATATTTGAGTTGGGCACTCTTGAGAAGTTCTTGGCCGAAGCCAAAGGATCTGCTAATGGATCAGAAAAAGAAGGAAGTGTGTCTCAAGAGACATCGATGCACATGCATGGCTTGAAAGCGAAAATTACTAAACAAGTTAGAGAGCTCTCTGCTGAGGCCGGTGGTAAAGGTTCTGCTAAGAAAGATCTCAACAACCAACGAAATTTATTCAAAGATCTTACTGAATTTATTGAGGTAAACTTTCACCATTTCTATGATACAAGCTCTTGATGACTGGTCGGATTTTTTATATGTGATTGTTTTATTTATGATTAGGATGGATACGCCCCCGAAACTTCAACAAAGGTTGGAGGGGACTCTTTACAGACGTCAACATGGTATCAGATGATACAGGTTACTCTCTTAATTTTTATAGGACCTGTCTTTTCTTTAGCTCTTTTTCTCGTGACTATTGTTTTTAACATATTGATGTTGCTTTTTAATAGTTGAATTATTTGAAGCACTTTCTTGGGGGTGGCTTTATCAAACACATGCAGGTCTGTTTTTTTTATCTTCCTTTTCTTTCCAAATGTCAACCCGCTTAAGTTTTTTGGCTTTTTTTTTTCAAACTAACGCTCTGCTATTTCATACAATTTTAACATCAGGACAATGAATTCCTTCATGATGTGTTTAGTTTCACTCCAAAGAAGATTAGTGGTGGAAAGTCTCGTATGTCTCGTGAGGAGAAGGTATGACAGTGTCTGCATTTATCTTTATTCCTTTAGTTAGTAGGCAGAGATATATTTCCGGTATTTTGTATCTACATTATTTCGCTGTCTTCTATAAATATGCATTTTATATCTGATTGCAGTCTTTGATAACAAGATTGGATTTTGCGAATTTTTGTGTGGCAGAGGTTATTTAAATCACCATACTCAGCTCTCAACAAAGCAAGAACGCAGTACCTGAACAAGCAGAGGATGTTAGCTAAGGTATTATAAATTGTGGTTTGATGACTGTCTTCTCTGGAAGTTTTGTTGTGCAGAAAATATAAGTGCGTTATGTTTCCAAATGTGATGCAGAATATGAATGATGGGCATTATGCAGCGGCGTTGGAGGATGAATAATCGCTGACAAATGATTTTGAAGCTCTGCAAACACACTCATTTGCTTTTGGAGAGTGGTGTTGTTGTATCATTAGATTCATTACTCTTTTACTGTTTCATGTTTTCAATTAGTATATCACTTTGAACTCTTCTTTATCATTGATAACAAGTATCAACCATCGAGCTCGCCTCTGATTAGAGGACCATCGACGAATTGTATTTTTTTGAGCCCGAGATGGATGTGGTATCAAACAACCTTGGTTATGGATTTAAGTTTGGTTAATACTTTTTGTTTTACGTTTGGGTTTTATAAGAAGTTAAATTACGCACTGACAAAAACCAAAATGCAATATGTAAATTGATTTGCTGGTTACTTGTTCAAATTGCTCTAAACAAAATATTTCGAGGACGACTTATTCATTTCGCTTTTCTCCTTTTCCACTTTGTTCCAAAGACCTAATAGTCAGTCTTGGTCGTTAGGCGATAGTGTATAGACACGTAAAAATTCAGAAATAATTTATGAAATTATAAAACAATTAGAAAAATATTTTTTAAAAATTATAAAAAGATTAGAATAAAATTTTTAAACCTTTTTTTTTGTCAACAATTGGATCGACAAGGTCTGATCCATAGTCTAGCCCAACCCTTAAAATTCCTATTTAATCTAGCAACTGCGTAGAGCGGAAGAATCGAACCCTAAATGTCATAATCATTAGCTGGATCATCCTAACTACCAGATTGAAAATAACTCGGCAAACTTTTTCTTTAATAGTAAATAAATTAAAATAACATAATATAACATTATAGCTAATGAAAAGTAAATCTAATTACAATATGACTAATTCAAAATTCTCAACTCTAAAATCCCGATTCAAAATGTGTCACGAACTCTAGAAAATTTCAACAAATCAAGTGCTTTTGGCATGATAATGTATGCTTCGTCATAAAATTTTGACGTTTATTTTATCAACTCATTTATGTAGATACACCTATTAGAGTTGAGAGTTTGAATTAGTCATTGTAATTGAGTTGTAATTAGATTTATTTTTCCGTTAGTTATAAATTTAATTATTTAATTTTTTCTTTTAGGAAAAATATTTTTCTAGTTCATAAAATATTTTTCTATTTTTTGAAAAAATATATAATTTCTTAAAAATTTTTTGGAATTTTCTTTAATTTTTATGAGTTTTTTTATTTTAATTTTTTTGTAATTTATTTTATTATTTTTATTCGGTCGGACATAATTAGATAGTTCATGCATATTTTTTAGAATTTTAACCAACGAATTTAGATTTTTCAGAGGAGTTCAAAAGTTCATTAAGGAATTGGTACTGTTATAAAAGTTCATTAAAAAATGGTCATTTTTCCGTAATGCCGACATTTCATCATTACACCTTATGTTTTGACATCTTCCCCGAAGCCATCAAAGGCCTATTAGAATAAAAGGCCACTATCACGACTTACAAAATCGCAGCGTTTCACTTGTATGAGTCATGAGTGATCCAACAGAAGAAGAAAAATAAAGCAACAAAGTTTCCATGACATTAATATTTACGAACCAAATCATTTTCCAAGAAACTTGTACATTTGCCCAAAATGAAAAGAAACAAATGAAAGCACCGTAACTAGTTTTCCAAGGCCATCTTGGGATATCAAACTACCAAAAGGCCTGGAGCAAAAATTGATACTATGCTTAAGGTGCGGCTTCAGGAATCACATCAATACAATGCGTAACATTAGTGTGCGCCAACAGGGATTATCTTCAAGGCAGCAGCAACTGGCATGCCAAGGAACCCTAATATGATGCTAACGAACCACTGTCCCCAATTTAATGGTGTTGTATCCGCAAATGTACCCAATAGCTCGATTATGATTACTTGGAACACCACTGTACATGATAGAACTGCTACAAATACGTAGTTCTTTGTTATCCCCTTGAACACATCAATTTTTTCCATTTCCCTTGAGCTTACCTCATTGAATACCTGAATATACACACAACCACATGATGAGAACGCATTGATGGTCAATGTTGGTCGTTTATATTTGAGATTCAGACACGGGAAGCTTACCTGGCAGAAGACAAAGGTGTTGAAGATAATGGTATTGAGTGTTAGGTCAGAGTCGGGGCCATCGAGTCCAAACATTGTCTTTCCCTTTGTTTGAAGACACCATATGATGACAAGCTGGTATAGTGACTGGCCAAGGATGTTCCTCCACATTACATTACTTATGAAGTTTCCTTTCCTTCCCACCGGCGATCTCTTCATCAGATCATCCTGCGGTGGTTCAGTTGCTAGCGCAAGCGCTCCAAGTGTGTCCATTATCATGTTAACCCACAGTAGTTGGACAGCTGTCAGAGGCGCATTTCCTGTGAACACAGTTTTAATTAATGCAATGATGAAGTTAGTTACGAGATTTGTCATTTGGAAAAAGGAAAGAGAACTGTGAGTTTGGAACTTACCAGTAAGACAAGCTGATAAGAAGTTGACAATCAGGGCCACAACATTTACTGTCAGCTGGAACTGGACAAATTTCTGAATGTTTATGTACACAGAACGGCCCCATTTTGCCACTGTGACGATTGTCGAGAAGTTATCATCCAGGATAATCACATCCGCACTCTCTTTTGCCACCTACGAAAGTAGGAAAATAAATATGTAAATTTGATCTTCCATGAGAATCCTGACTAGAATATTATGCACACTGTGTACTGTACAGATTAATATATACAAAGGAGTAGTTTCTAAGAAACCAAATAATGATATGTGGATAAAACTGAGTACACACCTCAGTTCCAGAAATGCCCATTGCAAGTCCAATATCAGCTTCATGAAGGGCTGGAGCATCATTTGTTCCATCACCCGTCACTGCAACGACTTCCTGGAACATTGTACGGAGCTGTCTCACCAAGGTATGCTTATCCATGGGCGATGATCGTGCCATAACCTGCAAGAAAGTATTTTATTTTTAAACTTTCCTGAGGATTTGTTTCCTACTTGAGGATCGATTGAATGTGAACTACCAACACAGACTGCAACATTATAATCCAATACTAGCGACTTTTGACTAGCAGACAATCACCTGCAAGTTTGGGATTAACTTGAGCAGTTCCTCTTCACTTTTCTCCCGGAATTCAGGGCCTTCTATAGCTATGCCAATATCAGTCAATATCCCACACTCCCTGGCTATGGCCTTGGCAGTCGTAATGTTATCTCCAGTTACCATTCTGACAGTAATGCCAGCAGCTCTACAGATTGCAACAGACTCCTTGACACCAGGGCGGACAGGGTCTTTGATGCCTACAATACCTATACAAGTGTATCCTCCACTCGGAATAGGATCTTCTAATGAGAATTCATCACCAATTTCGAAATAAGCAAGGCATAGAGTTCGAAGTGCTTCACTAGCAAATTCCTCAATTATGTTGTTTAGGTGACTGGTAGATTCTTCATCAAGGGGAACAACTTCACCATCTTTGTTGATGTACTTATCACAGGAATCTAGAACTATTTCGGAAGCACCCTTACAATGCGCCCGGAAATGACCTTCAGGTAGCTCAACGACAACTCCCATTCTTTTCTTTGTAGAGTTAAAAGGCTCCACTTTCACAATATTTGAGGCTTGTCTTACTTCTTGAAAGTCCCCTCCGAGTGACAACCCAAATTCTAACAGAGCAGTTTCAGTGGGTGTTCCTAGTATCTCTGTTTTGTTTCCTTTGCCCACAACAATCTCACCACCAGTGTTAGTAAATATAGATTGCAGTAAGAGTTTAACAGCAGATTCAGGGATACTAGAGGAAAATTTCATAGCGGCATCAGAACCATAAACCTCTTTGGCTTGTTCACAGACACAGGCTTTTACAACTGTCATGTGATTTGTTGTCAGAGTTCCAGTCTTGTCACTACAAATAGTTGTTGCAGATCCCATCGTCTCACAAGCAGCCAGATTGCGCACTAGGGCTTTGTCATTCATCATCTTTTTCATGGCAAAAGCAAGACTTAATGTCACAGCCAGCGGCAGACCCTCTGGGACTGCAACCACAACAATTGTTACAGCAATAGCAAAGAATTCAAGCATCTTCATCAATTCATCACCAGTCCAGATCCAGTGAGAGCCTTCTAGGCGCTTCTGATTAGCCAATCCTTGAACCAAAACGGCAAAAGTAATGACAGCAAAAAATAGACCTATTTTACCAATGATAGTTGCCACACCATTTAATTTTACTTGTAAAGGTGTCTCATCATCGCCGCCTTCACTTAGTGTAGCCATCAGTTTACCCCACTGAGTCCTCATTCCAACTGTAGTAACCAACATTTTGCAAGATCCATCTTGAACCTTGGTACCAGAGAGAAGAAAGGGGTATTCCACGTTGACACTTACCGGTTCACTTTCTCCAGTCAAGCTTGATTCATTTATCAGAACAGAAAACCCTGAGATAAAAAGCCCGTCCGCTGGAACCTGGTCTCCAATGCCAAGGTGAACAATATCGCCAGGCAGTAGATCATATATTGAGATCTTTTGCCTCATTTTGTCTCTTGTAACCTGAACCACAATCTTTTTCTTCTCTGCATCCAGGTCCTTAAATTGCAGGGATTGCCTATAATCACTGGTGGCAGTGACAAACACAACAAGCAGAATACTTGCTACTATACCAAGTCCGTCATGGGCACCAAGTGGCCATCCTTCCATCAGTATTCCAACTATAAGAGATACAAAAGCACAGGCAGCTAGAATCATAAGGGTTGTATCCTGAAGGGCTTCCCAAACAAATAACCAAAACCCACGACTGGGGCTTTCTGTAAATTGGTTAATTCCATAAATTTCTTTTCTTAGACTCAGCAGGTGTTCAGATGTATCAACTCCACTAGTAACAGACGTGGAGAGTTTTTCAGTGAGTCCATCAGTTCCACCATGAATTTTCAACTTTTTCACGTCGTGGCCTTCTACAATCGATCCCAACTCATTAGGACAAATCTCAAATCCTGCTTTTCTTACTTCTTCAGGTACAACGTACTCACTGGACAACTTTAAGCCTGTAAGCACGCAAAATCTTCTCATTAAGAAAATCAAATATATATTGAATATGAAGACTAGGGGACTATAGTCTATTCTCACAATTGATAAACTGAAGAGCAGCTTGTGAAACTAAGACCGCCACTCGAAATTTTTCCTGCATTCATAAGGTTGACAAAGGAAAATAGCATTTAGAACAGAGCACAATCGAACTGTAACCCTTTATCTCTCTATTTATACGATTAACGCATCGATTTGAACATTTACTTGTACAATGTACAAAGAACACTGCAGCAAAAAAACATTCCTAATGCTAACTCACAGACAAGTTCTTCGGCTTCACATCATGTTACTAAAGTATAAGATGAACAAGAAAGGAAGCCGTAGTTGTAAATCCAACACAAGGATCCCAAACCTGACGACAAGTAAGGACGAAAATACTAAAACAAGCTCACTTAGATCCCATTCAAAAGACAACACGAAGAAGTAGGTGATTATAAAACAGTGACCCAACCGACCAGAAAACGGGAATGCATAGAGATATCCAACAAGTATAGAATCACAAGTAGAAACAAAGTCGGAAGAAAGACGAACCTGATTGGAACGCCGAATCGCTTCAGCCTCGGAACGTTTGGACAGATTAGCAGTGAATCTGAATCTCCTTTTAGGATTCTTCACGATCCAGCAGAGCTTCCTCCAACGTTGCAACGCCTCGTCGGATGAGTTCTTCGGCTTCACATCGCTAAAGTTTTCGTTCAAGTAATTCTCCATTTTGTTCAGCTTATTCTCATACAAGGATTACTTCAGAGAAGATAGGTTAGATAGAGCAAGAGAGTCAAGGATCTCGTAAATCGAAAACGCAAAAGATTATTATATATAATGAGTCATTGAACCTAAAGGAAAAAACAGTGAAGATACCATGGAGTTTTTTTAACTTTTAGCTTTTTTGTTTTTATTTTTAACCATATTTGTGAAGAGAAATCGATGATTGACGCGTCGTCTCGCACTAAGTTAGCTTCGACGAAGTTTCCTCTGTAAGTTCTCATGGCGATGGGTTTTGTCCGTCGAACTCATTTACTTGGAGAGATGACTCCTTGGGGTCAATAAAGTCAAAGCTACTGAACTTTCTATTTACTGACTTGACTTTCAACGCGGAAAGTTTTTTTTTTTTCTCGATCAATTGAAAACAGGTTTAAAAGAAAAGAACAAGCTAACATATGCCAAACAAATATACTGTGCGCTCTCCTTTGGGTTTGGTTTCTCTATGTAGAAGATTGGTTCTCTTTGTATATGTTTTAAAGATCTGATGGAGGTCTGGTTTTTTACGGGCTTGCTAGATCCAGAAGAAATATGTCATATTTTTGTCCATTTTGGTTTTTTTGTTTGTTTCGGTTTCGCTTCAGGTTTGCTCTGCTTCTTTTCGTGATTTTGTGCAGTTCTGGTTTTTGGATTTGTTCTTGTTGGTTTAGTAATTCTTTCTTCTTCTATGAGATATATTTATTCCTCACACGATGCTCTACCATTATATTGGGTTTTATGTAGTTTTTGGTAATTTGTTTCATCATGTTCTTGGTAGTGGGATTTAGAGTCTTTTTTTTTTGTCACAAAATAAATTAATTCATTAAAGAAACTGGTTCATTTACACACAGAACTTGTTTTGCCAAACGGTGGGCTGCAACATTAAAACAGCGAGAGATAAAAGAGATAGAGGTCGACTCATAGAGCTGGATAAAGCTGGAGATATCAACAAGAATCCCGTATATTTTTCTGAAAGTTGGTTGCCTGAATTCACGGCATTGACTAAGATGGAGGAGTCCGATTCAAATGATACCGAGTTCAATCCTTTTTCAATCGCTGATTCCAGCCTTCCTCAAAGCAATAGCTTCAGCCATTAAAGGTGAAGCTATATCTATCATTTTTTTGGACTCTTCCCAAATGACTTGATTGTCCTTAATTAAGCACCATCCAATTCCTGCAGATTTGGAAATCGAATCCCTAGCAGCATCAGATCGTATAATCAATTCCGACATCGGAGGCGGAGTAGCTTGTTTCTGGACCATCACGGTTTGATTTTGGTTAAAACCTGCAATTAACTCCCATTCTCTTGCAATTACGATGGCTCGAGTCAGGATTTCCTTGGTATCCCATTTTACACCTTTAAAGATTAAACTATTCCTTGATTTCCAAATCTGCCACATAATCCAGGCAGATAATGGCGTAGCAGTGATTTCAAGAGGAGGGAGACATCGGAGTTTAGCTAAGACCTTCTAAACAACTGAGAATTTCACTTCTTCATTGATATGAAGGACTTGAAAGAATAAATTGGATTGCCAAATTTGTTTGGCATTTGGGCAGTGGAACATAATATGTTCCATCGACTCTAAACACCCACAACTTTTGCACAATTTGTGGAGGTCGAGGCTTCTCTTAGCAAGGTTCTCTCCTGTAGGCAGTGAATTGGAAAGCAGTTTCGAGATGAAGACTTTGATTTTAGGATGTAGGGGTTGTGACCAGACTTCACTAATCCAATTTGTTTGTTGATTAGCCATCGGAATTCTAGAGGGAGAATCTGATTCTAATAGTTCCATGGCTCTATAATATCCACTTTTAGTGGAGTATACTCCATTCCCTTAGCTCAGCCATATTTTCTTGTCTTTGAAGCCTAGATGACTTGGTTTTATGCAGAAAATCTCAGTAGCATGGTGTGGTAGAATGAGGAGGACCTTTTCCTTATCCCATTCTGCAGTATTTGGTCTCAAGAGGTCACTGACCTTGAGTTTACTTGTTGCTTCTATTGTAGGGCCTACAGAAGCTACAGTCTTACCAGCTAGAATCCATTTTTCATACCAAATGCTCACCTCTTTTCCATCACCAATGGCCTAACCCATATTATCTCGGACTAGGTCCCTACACGAGTATACTGTGCCATCCATGAGAAGTCTAATTCATTTTTCTACACGATAAAAGATCAGAATTCCTGCAGTATTTTGAAAGCAATAATCTTGATAGGAGAGAATCTGGATTCTGGAACAATTTCCACCATATTTTTCCTAGCATAGCTTTGCTGAATTATTGAATACTTCGAAAACCCAATCCACCATTCTTCTTGTGCTTCGTTAGAGTTTTCCACGATGTCCATGCAATTTTCTTTTTCTCATTGGTTGCGTTCCACCAGAATTTCATCAATTCCGATTGTATTCTCTTGCACAGTGATATGGGGAGTTGGAAGCATGCCATTGTGTAGGTGGGAATAGAAGAAAGAACAATCTTCAATAAGATTTGTCTTCCAGGCTGTGATAGGAGTTTTGAGCTCCAACTGGTGCTCCTTTGCTTAATCTTATCAATAATGTTAGAGAAGATACCCCGTTTTCTTCTACCAAAGCTCTCCGACAAACCAAGCTACTTGCCCATACCTCCCTCATTTGTGATTTGAAAATATTGTTTGATTCTCTCCTTAATATGTTGAGGTGTTTTTCTTGAGAAAATAACTGCAGATTTATGTTTATTGATTGACTGAATTGATGCTTGCTCATATTTCTGCAGGATGCTCTTAAGTGTCTCCAAACTTCTGGAATTACCTTTACAGAAAAACATAGTATCGTCTGCAAAGAGGAGGTGGTTGATCCTCGGTCCCTCTCTATTTAACTTTATGCCTGTTATGGTTCCACTAATCTGTGTTTGGTGACATAGTCCAGATAAAACCTGATTGCAAATAATAAACAAATAAGGCAATATGGGATCTCCTTGGCGGATTCCTCTCTTAGGATTAACAACTCCTCGAGGAGACCCATTGACAAAGAAAGAATATGTAATTGAGGAAACACATTTCAGAATCAGGGTAATCCAACGATCACAGAAACCAAAAGCCTTCAAAACTATCTTGATGAAATCCCATTCGAGGCGGTCTTACGCTTTGGCCATATCAGTTTTGATGGCAATTAAGCAGTGCTTTTTGGCTTGTGATGTCTTGAGATGGTGAAGAACCTCATGTGTTATTAATACATTATCAGAAATTTCTCGATTTGGAACAAACACTGACTGGTTTTCTGATATGATCTTTGGTAACAATGGACTCAATCTCTTAGCCAGGAGCTTGGCAATGATCTTATACAAGGTATTACACAAAGCAATGGGCCGATACTCTGTAATTTTCCTCGAGCCGTGAGTTTTTGGAATAAGTCTAACAAAAGTCTTGTTCACATCTTTGGGCAGCATAGATCTTCAGAAAAACTCTTGATTTTCTTGTGTCAGTGCAGAGCGAATAGTGGTCCAATTAGATTGGAAAAAGGCAGTAGAGAAACCGTCGGGTCCTGGAGCCTTATCCGGATGAATGGAGAAAAGCACAGATCTGACCTTTTCCATGGACGGCATCCTGCTAAGGTTATCATTATCCTCATTAGTTATCTTCTGTTAAATTGCCTCTTTAACAATCTGTGATAAGCTTACAGCTTGGGAAGCAAAGAGCTCACTGAAGTAGTCTGTGATTACGTTGTTATATGTTGATCTTTGAATACTGGAATACTTGCCTTATCATCGAGGAGACTGAATCTGTTTAGTGCGTTTCTGGTTTTAGTAGAAGCTTGAAAGAATTGAGTATTCTTGTCCCCTTTTGTCAACCAATTAACTCTGATTCTTTGTAGCCAGAAATGTTCTTCCTCTTGATAGGCTAATGTGAGCTGCTGATTGATTTCCTCTATCCTTGAGAGATTAGGAACAGAGCTAGTCATTGCTTCCTCCAGTTCGTACCTGCCCTTTTCAATCTGAATTTGACTATTACACTGATTTTGTTTGGCCCAGGAAATGATCTCGTTCCTAATCTTAACAAGTTTTTGCTGTGTGGGCAAGGTAGAAAATCTATTCCATATCTCCTCAATTAGGACTTTGACTTCAGGATTCTCGTTTAGTCGTCTATCATATCTAAAGCTGCACTATTTTGAACTCTTTTCAGGATCCACAAGAATGATAATAGGTTTGTGGTCCGAAGCCTCAAACCTTAAATATTGGCAGAAACTTGACGGGAACCTTTCATGCCATAAAGTATATGCCATAGCACGGTCAAGGCGACATCTTATGACTTGGTTTTGTCTAACTCCATGCCATGATAACGAATCACTGGTATGACTCAGGTCCATTAGATCCCCTTCGTAGTATAGTGAATGAAAATCAGCATACGATCCTTCATTTCTTACATTCCCTCCTGATTTTTCCTCACCACTTGTAATATCATTAAAGTCTCCCATAAGGAGCCATGGGGCTTGCCTTAGAGCTGAATTTGCTTTCAGTAGTTCCCAAAGACTTCTACAATGGATTATGTCATTGTGTCCATAAACAAATGATATATAGAAAGTGGTATCTTCATGGCAAATCCTGGCTTCAATTAGATTATGATTAGAACTTAAAATCTGCAGGTTTACATTTGCTTTCCAAAGTAATAATAGACCACCAGCACCATGACCTTGTGGGGAACCTATAGCATGATTTGGAAACTCCAGGGATTTAACTTTATCTAGTAAAAAAGCAACTTGGTTTTTAGTTTCCATTAGGAAAATTATGTCCGGCGAAGCACTCTTCGATACTTCTTTGAGACGTCGAACTGTCAAGGGATTTCCTAACCTTGACATTTCCAGCTCAATACCTTTAAGGAACATGAGTAGATGGATCTTGAAAATCCATCTTTCGTTTCCTCTTAATGGAAGGAATCATAGGTATTTGAGGTTGAGTAGTGGTCGGGGTTCTCAAGAGCTCTCTTTTGACTTTTAATCCCTTGTTTTGCTCTCAGTCTAGGCAAGGATGTAGAAGCATTACCCTCCAGATTAAGTCTATATATGGGGAGATCTTTGCAATCGGGGTTCTTCTTTTTCTAGATGATCCCCCAGAGTTTACTCTTGGACTAATATGCACTGTCTTTTTTGGAACATGAACTCCAATGTATTTCCTCTTTGGCTCTTTACTCGGAGTAGAGTGTTGATCATCATCAGGGGGAATAGGGGACCTAGTCTTTGGGAAGCAGGGATTCGAATATCCGCAGCAAGGGACCCTACAGTCTCCTCTTCTTTTCTGTGATTAGCCAGTACTTTGTTGGCCATTTTGGTGGCATTTTTCTTAATCAGACCTTCTTCCTCAGCTCTTCGCAACCTTTCTTTGCATGCAGCACTTTCTGCTGGATCTGTCACCGAGGTATAATCCTCCATTTACCCTCTGACTTCCTTAAGATCAGTTTGAAGCGCATCAGCAGGAACTAACTCCGAATTTCTCTCAAGCAGAGGTATTCTAGCTCTGTTATTATCCTCCAAACTATTAGATTCAGGTTCTGCTGAGGTAACTTGCAAGTTGTTTCTAGTGACTGGCTGCCACACTGATCTTGACCTATTAGCATCCTCTCTATGGTATTGTATTCTTCTCTGTGAATGATTACTGTGATATTCATTTATGGAGTATGAATTCTAAATGGCACCATCCTTTCTTTTATAAGGATGATAAGACGCTGAGACTGTCCTCGAGTGGCTTTCAGAAACAGACCAATGAATCTCTGAAGACAGAGTTTTTCTTGAGAAATTAGCTCCTGGGTGCTTTAGGCCATTTGAGTCTTGCCTATTTCTACTTGAAGGATGAGGTTGCTGGCTAGAGATATTATCAATATCTTTATTGGATGGATTGGTTAAGTCAGGAAGCTTTCTAGTGGGACAGTCTTTCAATTCATGATCAAGTTTGTAGCAATCTGAGCAGTGCCGACCCAACTTTTCATAGGTAAAGTAAGTTGTCACTACTTCACCAGTTTCGAATTCCACTACGAAGTATGTGGTTAGTGGCTTCAGGGCATTAACACTTACTCTCATTCTGAAATCTGTAGCAGAGATATCGCCCTTTAGAAAGGTACCAATGTCGTTTCCAAGGCTGGATAAGGTTTCACTTGACCATAAATGAACTGGTATTCCTTGGACCTTTATCCAAAACGTGATTTGAGATGGAAAGTCACTAGCAGCCGTGGCTTCCCACCTTTGAAGTATGAGCATCCACCAGGCAAAGTGGTAAGGTTGATTTTGGAGAACCAAGTTAAGATCTGATTTAGAGGAAAACTGAAACTGGAATTTACCATCCCCAAGTGCAGCTCCAACCGGTTTAGTGGCATTTCTCTAATGCTCAGTAAAGAAAGGTAGCAGAGACCAGATTCTCTGATGCTTCACATTTGTTACTCTTCCAATTAGTGTAAGGCTGTGCTTTTGGATTAATGCAGAGTTGTCAAAACGCGGAAACTTTATGATAGGCTTGTTCAGTGCTTCAGTATCTCGTACTATGCCTTTGCCTTTTTCCTCCCAAGGGATTCGAGACGCCATTTAAAGTACCCTCAGAGGAGGTGAGAGGAGTAGATGCTACGCTTAAAGTGTAAAAATGAACATATCTAAACTCCACCTACCAAAAAAACTCAGCACTAAATATGAGAGAGATTTCTAAGTAAGGAGTAAAGGACAAAGAGTTCACTTATTGCTAACATACAAACCAGGATACACACTGCAATAGCAATAAGTACAGATACTCTATACATGTGCCATCAAGATCCTTAGAAGCTTGGCATATACACGTATATGACAGAATAAGCTTCACTTTAAAAAAGTGAGATGGGTCAAGGTGACCAAAGACTCTCAGATCTAAGCTGAGGAAAAGGTTACTTGAACTCTCAGGGTTCAGATCTACAATCTTCGACTTGGGAGGCTTCTTTGACCGTCGAAGAAGATTGAAAACCACTCTGGAAACTCAGAGAGTGGTATAATGATTTCCATTTTTGAAATAAAACAAGGTAGTTGACTCTAAAACCAGAATAGGATTTAAAAAACCTTTCCTAAAAAAATCAAAACCAACTTTAGAAAACTATCTTGAAAAGTGGGTCAGAGAGCATTTTCCTATAGTATAGTTTTACTTTGGTGTGGGATTTAGAATCTTTTATCTTCAAATGTTCTAGCTTAGTTCTTAAGGTTATATATTTTGTTTTTTTTTTGGGCATAATCTCTAGAAATTTTTTATTTTGCACCGACTTATATAATACAGACAGGAAAAATGCTAACGGAATATACTGTAACTTTGAATTTTACTTACTACATATGTAGCGTATGTCATAATTTATCCTAGATTATAATAATCAAGGTATTAGATTCTGCTAAATTGAATCTAGTTGATTTAGATCAAATCTATTTCTATCACTTTTCTATTCGCTAATAAAAAGTGATTTCTTTGCTAAACGAATATACTCTAATTATGTACCATCTTTTCTATTGCATGTGTTAGACTAAAAAAATGCGATGTTAATCTAAATTCGTGTATAATTAACTCTTATCATAACGTTACCATTCGAATAAAAAATATCCGTTTTTTAAGGACATGTGCGATTGAATCCAGACAATGCATAATGTCACCGCATTATCTCAGCAAGTGTTATTTTAGGAAACAAAGTCTTGGAAAAACCGTCTTCGAACGCATACAGTGAAATAGCCATTTTTATTTACAAATTAATGATCTCCGCTTCGTCATCTTGTTGATCAATTTCTATTTTCGGTCGAACTAACTCTATCCAAAAATTTGGTACTATGAACTTCATTCTATAATTAACTAACAAACATTTTGGTTTACATCATACACGATTAAAACCCGATTAAGTAGTATGCACATGGAAATTCACAGATTGAGAAAGAGGACAGTCAGATACTTGTTTTCTCAGTCACTCCAATTGTCTTTATCTTCAGCTACTTCATCTTGTACCTACAATGTACAAATATTAATCAAATAGACATCCACGACAAGACTCGCTGTACTCTATAACTCAAAATAATTTAAATTAACCATTTCAATGTCTTCTACGGATCCGCCTGGTGACCACACAAGTATTTGTCTATCTGCGCCACTTGTGTATAGTTCCTATGAGACATGCATAACAATAAGTTCTTCGGTTTTAAGATGTGTGTTCAAGCAAACTTACAGAGTCAAATGAGTAGCAAGATTTCGGAACAAGCTAGGGATTGAATTATACCTGATCACTGGAATTAAAGCAGCAACTGTTAACACTTTCGTAGTGTCCACGAAGCATCAGTGTTGTTCTACCCGACCACAGGCCAAAAGCCTTATACACAGTCACAGCACGATTTATTGAATAGTGCATGTAATGGAATGAAATTATTTACTGATAAAACAGTAAGTTGGTGACTACCTTCACAGTCTTCATGCATGGAACAAATACAAGAGCTGGATCATCGCTTGTAGCTAATTGAATACCTTTGTTGGTCTGGATACGTCCAGTTTCGAAGTTCAACAGTGTATTGCGTCCAGATTCAGTATCCCACAATCTTATTCTTGTATCGGACCCTGAAACATTATACAAAAACAAAACCATAATTAGGCTCTTAACCACAGAAAGAAAGGATCCACTTAATCCACATACGATTGCCACTGGTGTGTACGGTAGTAATCAGTTCTTGAAACCACAAATTGATATACTTCACTTGATGCATAAATCCCTAATATATCACTTACACAGTGGATTGTTACCAGCCGAATATCATTAAGTTCCTAATACCTAAAAGTGTCTCATATGGCATATAAAAACAGCAATCCCAAGTGCAGTATCTAGTAAGTTATAATCATGAATTCATTAAGCAATCCGTACTTACAGGTGCGTTCCAAAAGTTCTTCCTACATAGGAAAGCATAACAACGAATATATGGGCTATAGGGAAAAACATCCCAAGAAAACACTTAATTAAACTGGCAAACAGAGTATCAGTGCTGTGGATCTTCTGGCCAAAGAAAACATGTGTCATGAACTTAGTAGAACTCTTAAAAAGTAAAAACCCACATACATGTGGCTCTTCATCTTATAAATTGAAAAATACAACTTTTAGGGTTCCAAAAACAACCTAATTTTTATGTCAATAATGCCAAAATCACTAGAAAGATATGTGAGATAAGATTTAACCAACAGATGCTACCTATACCAGTTTGTGACAGAAATTCAGTTACATAAACTACCGTACAAAGAAACTAGCCATAAGAATAAGAATCTTACCAGCACTAAGAAGATACATCCCATCGTTAGTAGCCTTTAAGGCAGTGACAGCACCATAATGAGCCGTAGCACGATCTAGAGTAGATAACAGTCCAGGGTGAAGTCTCTTCTGTCGAGATTTGTCAACTGATGCTTTAGCGCTAGATGATCCCTTTACAATCTGGCTGCCAGTATGTTTAGCCTGCAATGTATTTAACC
Organism: Lepidium africanum; assembly: GCA_900406405.1. Lineage (NCBI taxonomy): Eukaryota > Viridiplantae > Streptophyta > Magnoliopsida > Brassicales > Brassicaceae > Lepidium > Lepidium africanum. The sequence goes on along the minus strand of OVAX01000057.1, from coordinate 74,437 downwards.
TATTTTGGCCCCCTGAAGAAGATTTTGCAGTTGAAACCTGTACGGAAAATAAAGAAAATAGTAAAGGAATCCCCTTTCATATAAAATAGATATTGATAATCTATTCGTCCTGTCAAAGCTGTCCAATCTCTGGTGGAAATTGTTACTTACCACATGGCTGGTCATTTATCAGGTATTGCAGTCATTTAAAACAGGTAAAATAGAAATGGTTGAAGCTACAACAAGATAATAGACTGCTTTGAACCCATCTAAGATTTTTACTTGCAGAAAAATCCAGTCTAATTCTTCACACAAACTTATCTAAATAAGGCTAACTCTCACCGGCATGTTACTCACTAAATAATCACACACTTACATCGATGCATTTAAACAATGAAAGAAGAAATACCAAATAAAATTTACAAAATTCTTCCAGGAAATTTAAACAAAAGAAATTCATAAATCCTTTCAAGAAATTGGAGCAGTAAAAAGAAAGTATAAATTTCAGGAACAAACCTTACTGCTAACCGCTGTTTTCTTTAAAATTGGTGGTCGAACCCCAAGTTGTGTTTGTGATTGATCTAGAACACGGAAACATCCAGCACGTCTAATGTCCCAGAAACGTATCGCACCATCGCACCCCCCAGTATACAAAATCCACTCGCTGGATGTAGACCATTCCACTGACATAACACCATCTGGCGTATATGGGAAAAGCATGAATATAGTAGCTTATTGTTCTAGTACTCATCAATTAAATACATATAACAACTGATTTAGTATCCTTTCCAAAGAAAAAAAGGTAGCATACCACGGTGACCAGATAACGTGTGAGCAAATGCCCCAGAAGCTATATCACACAGGCGGACCTGCACATCTTCAGTTGCCGCAGCAATTAACGTGTGAGATATGGCCAAAGAAGACATGGCAGTTCTATGAACTTTTCCAGGCAATTTAAAATCCACAACCGCCTAAAAGATATTAAAAGACAAATTTAGAGAGAACTGGGAACCTCAAAAAAGTTAACGGATACTCAATGAAACATGGAAATGCTATACTTTCCCAATTGAATTTGGTACCTGTGCAGTATTGGTATCCCAGACTTTTATGTAATGATCATATGAACCTGTAATGAACAGCCCTGTGTCAATGGGATACCATATGGCAGAGGATATCGCAAATTTATGTCCATTTTCATGTTGCTTGTCGACAGTAAATATACACTTGTGCTTCGCAATAAGACCACTTGCCTCATAATCAGTGGTCCGTTGAACATCAAATACCGCAGCTGAACCATCTGCTGCTCCAGAGAGCAGATATCTCCCCTCTGTCAAATCAACCTGATGACATGGTTAAGATAAAGTAAACGTACTCCAAAGCTCGTCTACCTCATAGTAGGAGGATCAGTTCACAATATTAAGGAATAAACACCAGCTTCTCAAAAAGACTACTCTAGGAACAGAAAACCACATAAACTGAATCATCTTTATTTAGGGCTAGGGAAAAAGCTCTGAGTTCCAACTACTTAATACAAAACATTCTTACTAGCGTTCAGTCAAGTTTACCTGAAACATTTAGTTATACGGTAACTGTAGATAAATACCATCAGCCGTTCCCTTTCTGGTCTAGAGGGCCACTTGATGTAAACAGAACAAAGCGATAAAGCATTTTATTCTTTCAATTCAGGAATAAATCATTGTAACCAGACAGATCAACCTAGTAATCGATCACTCTAGGTACACAGAGTCAAGATGAAACCTCTCACATAGTCAAGATGAAACCTCTCACATATACTTTGACAAATCATAAGACCAAACTTCAGTGATCAATCAACACTCGCGTTAGAAATGCTTGATTGATCTCAGAGTAGACTCAGTCCCTGTTCTTAATCATACCCGTAGTTTAATACTCACTAATTATCCCAAAAGAAAGAACTAAAGTAGGAAACATGTGCGTGATCTCACCAAGTCTTCGCAAAGTTCCCAAGACCCCATAACAAGTAGTCACGGATATGAAAAACAAATAATTAAGAGTGGAGAATAAGCGAACCTGAAGGGAGTTAACGGAGCCACGATGAGGGGAAACAAAATCTTTCCGATTAGAGAGCTGGAGAGACAAAGTACGGCGGGATTGAAATCGATTAGCGAAGGAATTAGAACGAATTCGACCGATTTCTCTGTTTTTGATAGCCTCCCACATTCTCCTAGCATCTCGTCTTCTGATTCTCGTGGAAATTACCAGACTGTACGCCTGAGAGTCTAGTTTTGAGTTCGAGTTCGAATCTCCGTTCAATACCTCTTGATCTTCTTCTGTAAAGTTTCCCTGACGAAACCTAAAGCAAATCGAAAGAACAAAAGGATCAATGGCTCAAGGACTCTTCCTTAGAGCAGAAAGAGCATAAAGACTCTTCCGTACACGGTGAAAATTCGGAGGGGTTAAATTACATCCTTTTTTTACTGAAAAAATGGTTGTATACCAATATGTCCAGCAATTTTGAGCAAATTACACTATCCAAATTAAGAATCCGATCCAGACCTGTTACCAAATTTTTAACACGGATCCTATCTAGCTTTTATTCGTTAACCAAATTGAAATCACAAAAATAATTTAAACCGGTTCATTTGGATTAAACCGACTTGATTTGACAGTTTCAAAATCCCTAATTTTACTATCTACACTAATTTGGATTTTTGGATATCTTTTAACCTCGACGACGGAGAAAACTAAAATGTTCTCTCATCTTTCTTTTATCGGAATTCTTATCCAGCGACGATCATTCTCAGTATTTTCCGGCGACAATCTGTATATGACACGCACCAAGAATCCAACACGCAGGATAACATCGAGTCCGGTTGCACTTTTGTTCAACCGTCTTCCTCCGAATCGTAAAATTCCGAAGCCACTAGCTAACAACGACCTCCAGATACATTTTTAGTGGACGATGAAGACGTTTAAACCGGAGATAACGATTCCGGTATGGAACATGATGGAGAAGAAGATGAAGATATGACTGAAGCGGAACCCACGGATCCACCACCTAATGAGGTAGACCAAGATGAATCTTCATCATCTGAATCCGATACAGTAAATTAAATATTCCTCTGTAGTTGCATTATATTGATTTATTTTTTGATTGTGTTGGAGAATTTGCTTTTTCTAGTTTCAATTTGGTTTAATCGTATGAGATTCCTTCCAATTGGTTTCTTTTTTTTGATTGATGTCAGTATTTTGAATTCATAACCGTATGATAAATTAGTCATATAACTTCATGTTTCTCAAATTTTGCTTATTCTGATTTGAAGTCTAGGAGATTAATGATGTGTCAAACATTATGTTGGAGTGAATAAGATATTGTCTTCAGCTTGAGAATGATTGATATTCACTAGAGGTGATGTGAGCTTTAATTTCTATTAAATATTTTTTTCCACGATTTAGAGGGATTTTAATTTACGTTTCCATAGTAAGCAAAATAGAATTTGTTTTTTTAGTCCTTTAGAGATGCTATTTGTGTGAAACAACAAGTGCGTGTGAATACTATATTTAAACTTATGGGTTTGATGGCCAAGTTCGATTCGTGGTATCTTATAGAGAAATATGTTGTAGGTAATTGCTTAATTTAAATTGAAATATGATGTAATTTGACTTGAATTGATTAGATAGATTGGAGTTATTGGAATCAATTAAGTAGTAAGAATAGTAAGAATTGTGTGTAATAAAATGTTGACTTTGATTAAAATGTTTTGTTCGGCAACTATATGTGTATATTGGTTTTTTTTTGTCACTTTATTTTATTAATATTAACAATCAAACAAAAGCTCAATTTACAAAGAGTCCATAAAACAAACTAAAATAGAAATGTGTTACATACAGCCCAATTATCTAATAAGTCCACTTAAGGACACGTTTGTTGAGATCTCCGCCTGCAGTTCGTCGGAAGTTTTGGATGAGTGGCCACCACACTCTGAGATTATTGTTCATGTGCACCGATCTCCAACTCCGTAATTCACTTTGATACGGTTTTGCATGTGTCAGATCGAGGCAGATTAAAACTTGCTTTTGTCATACTTGTTGATGTAGGATCAAAAGCCAACTGATTAGGCTCATTTTGATCCGATCCCTCGTGGAATATTCCTTCCAATGCCCAAATCAATACGTAAAGCATTTAAAGATGACATTAACCTCATTAGCTCCAGTAAATTTTTTGCATGTTGTAGGAATTGAATGATCCACACTAACATATTAACTCAAAGACAAGTAGAAGTAGGAAAGACACGATCACATATATATTAAACTAAGGTTTCAGGAGAATATTGTGCTGCATGTAGAAGATAACCCTGAGAATTTAACCCGAACCAATTTGTCCGAACCGAACCGAACCGAATTCTGGACAAATCGGTTCGGTTATGTATTATGTGGTGGGGTAATTTGGTATGAAATTGGGCATGATTTCGGGTAACACTTCGGATCAGGTCGGTATGGGTAACTCGAACGGTTAACCATGAACCAAAGAATTTGGTTAACCTAAATTTTCCTAAAACCATGTATCGCCTCTTCTCTTATCGGAATCACGATTCACGAGTCTTCTTCTCTAATATTCTCACTTGATTTCTCTTCTTCTTTTGCTGAATCGATCTTATCTTCTTATATTTCTGAATCGCTCTTCTCTTTCTCTTCTTCTTCATCGTTGTCTCATCTTCTTCGTTGTCTCATCATTCCTCTTTTTCCTCTTTCTTCGTTGTCTCAAGTCTCAACTCTGTAAGTTTTTCTTCACTTTAAATCTGTAATTTTTTGATAGAATTAGAAGTAGAATTTGAAAGATTAAGCAGAACTAGAAGTAGATAAATGACAGACTATGATAGAGTTACATAAATCGTTTTTGTTTGGAAGACTTCATAGGATTTGATTTTTGTTAGAATATGATAAGTTAGGCCATTTTCATAGATTGATAGGAATATAGAAACTGAATCATATTTGATTTTTGGTTAGATCTAACATGTAGACAGAAATCGTTCTTGGTTAGAAGATTTTATAGGATTTGATTTTTGTTTGAATCTGATTGAATTAGTGGTTAGAACGCTTTGATAGACTTATAGGAATATATAACCTGAACCATATTCAATTTGGTTAGAAGTAATATTTAGACAAATTCGATTTTGGTAAGAATATTTGATAGTTGATTGTTTTCAGAAGCTAACAGAATTAGTATCTGAACCATCTGTTATTTGTCTCTGTTTTTGTGTCAGTTTTGAACATGCTTTGAATCTGATTTTATATCTTGTTTTGTGTCTATTTTGTATTTGTTTTGAATATGTTTCTTTCCCTAATTCACTAAGCTGGAATTGTATGTTTTCAGTGTTTTGTATCAATTTTTGCAGAGATCAAAGAATATCATTGCCTAAGATCCAATCTATGTATCTCTCTTACTCTTTATCTAGTTTTTATTATGTTATGTCTTTAATGGTTGAACCTATTATGAGCTTATCTTGAACTTGGAACTTTTTATTTGTTTAGGACTTGAGAATGAACTTTTAATGTTGTGGTTTGAATCATGTATGTCACTTATTATGATATAAACCTTTTAGTGATCGATTATGGTGTTTTAGATTTTTTTGATTACAATTCGAGTTAATTCGACAGACCCTTTTACTACCCGAATTACCTGCTACCCGAACCGAACCAAAATTTTAAAAAATTGGTTATTTTCAGACACATTTCATAATCTTGTAATTACCCAATAACCGAAAAACCCGACCCAAACCGAACCGAAGTAACCGAATTCGCAGGGCTAGTAGAAGAGAATACAGAAAAAACACTAACAATGAGTATATCCAAAAAGAAATTGGAATAGAGACTAAGTTTAACTGCCGGTGGAGAACCACCACAGGGAAGAGAGATTGAGTTTATCCGCCGGAATCACCACGGAGAAGAGGGATTGAGTTTATCCGTAGGTGGATAACCACCACGGAGAAGAGAAATTGAGTTTAGCCACCAGTAGAAAACCATAACGGAGAAGAGAAATCATCACAAATATTGACACTATGATTGGAGAGATACCAGAAATAAATCCGGGAAAGTTATGGCCTACGCCGAAAACGGAACCAATGAACCAAAGAAATTTATAATCTCTCCCTCTCAAAGATAGATTTCCGAGAAGAGAGAGGAGATCAAAACTTCACCGGAAAAACATTGAACCAGAGAGAATGTCTCTCTCTAGAAACACAAGTTTTTTAGTATATTGGCTTTGATTATAATTTTATTATTCCCACAAATCCATTAGTCCGTGAATTCATATTTCTATTCTTTTGATGTCTGTTATAATTGTTTGTGATTGTAAGAGCATTTATATTTATTTTGTAGGATTTCATAGGGGAAATGGGAGTAATACCATCACATAGCATGTATCTGTCATCGAAGGAGTATTCGAGGACCATAAAAATAGCAACACGGTGTTATGTTGCAAAAGTGGTGGAGACGGTTATACTGAGACACCATTTGCAGGATTTGAACCAAGGGTTACAAGACAGTCCAAGAAGTAACAAGGTTGTTAGACTAATGACGTATAAGATAATGATAGAATCGATCATTTTGTTTTTTGCTAGTCTAGTTTAGTAAACTATGGGCTTAATGTATTGTCTGGTGTAGTATTGATTTAGACTTATTGTTATGGCACTAATGTAGTGGTTAAGTAATATAGACTTATTGATTCAACAATGTAGAATTTTTTTTCTTTTTGCTATTAATTGCTTAATTAGACAATTGATTATTCTCTACCAATTTTACTTGTTATAATTAAACATAAAAAACATTAATGAAATAAAATGGAACCTTAGCAACTTAAGTTATTGAAAATTAGCAACAAAAAAGTTCTCAGATTTTTCAGATTTTTTTTTGAAAATATTTGGAAAATATATGTAATATTCAATTTTTGATCCGATCCAAGTGAAAGAAAATCAAATATTTCAAAATTTTGATTTTGGTAGGAGAATTCAAAATTATTAGTGATGACGATTTCAAAAATTAGGATTTTGGTGCTATAGTTATATCAGTTATATGGTTAGGCAAAAATACATATAGTTGTCTTTTTGCTATTTTTGGCAAATTTGTAGTTAGCCATACTATTAATTAATCTTAACTAGTTGAATCAATCACATTATGATGTTATAGTACATTTTTTTACTATTACAAACATGTATTTTAAAATTATCACTAGCACATTCACTTTTGATTTCATAATGTAGTTACTAGTAACAAACTAAAGACATATAGTAATGATTGTTACTACAAAGTGTGATACATCCATAACTCAAATGAAATACAAATCATCATATGGCTTATGATGTTGTCTTAAAGATTAGATTGTTATATTATAATGTGAATGAAGTTAAAATTTGTGAGATCATGTGTTGATACTTTGTCAAACCAACCACTAGTATCAATATTTTATGTGAACCAACAAGACACATAAATAACTTGAAAGATATGTGTTGGTAATGGGTAATGTCAACGTAAACCAATCAATTTCATTACATGCAAAGACTAACGATGGAATTTTATGAAACCAAAGAACACCAAAGAAATTAAATGTGTACCAGTGTGAAATCACACAATGTTAGACAAAAATTGAATGTGTAAACTCTTTAATGAATTGACCAACCAAATATATAAAGTTTAATTTCAACAAAATATGTTAATTCGTAAACAAAATTATGAAGCTCAACCATAACAAAATCAATAAACTAGATGGTTTAATATTAGTAAACATGAATATCACACGAAAAACACGAAGCTTTGAATCTTTTCCATATTAAAAATAATATTTTAATGCTTTGTTGTTGTCCTTTTTAATTAAAAAATAGGTTTGATACCTTTATGTTGTGTCATGACACATATTCAGTTGCAATTTGACACAAGTTTTAATTTTAATAACAATATATAAATACTCAATAGCTGACAGCAAGTATAAGAAACAGTCTGACACAAAGATATGAAAGCCAATGCAACATGTGGGCTCTCTATGTTCTGTCATAATAAGAGAAAAAAAGAATGAAAGTTGGTCATCTTAAAAGAGAAGATATTATTCATGTTAACGAAACATTGAAAATAAGGCATAATGGACCACTAATAAAAATAATATCCTAATTTCTTAGTGTGAAGAAATAACTATGAAGCAAACACAAATTCTTCAATGTTTGGAGCCCCAACAACTATAGAAACTTAATCCAAAACATACCAGTAACTAGGGATTGGAAGAATTTCACAATGACATAATCCTCCTCGTTATAATTATCAAAAGCTAAGCTGAATTTGTATCGCTTAAGAGCTTCAACCTTGTCAACTACAAGAATATGAAAACAAGAAATCACATCAAACTGACAGTTCATTGAGCTTATGAAGTTCAGTTTGAACAATTGTACCTAATCTACTATGCTACTTTTTCCATATCGGTTCCGATGACAACCACCATAAGAATCAATCATGATAGCATTCTTCATCAAGGCTTCAAGTGCTTGCAAGCAAAAATTATGAGCACCACAATTAGAAATAAAAGCAGATGCAACAGTTCTCTCTGTCTTTGACTGTACCGAGGGCATAATATCATATTCTGTCCACAAAAAATATTCAACAGGAACATGATGATAGACTAGTAGTCATCACAATATCATAACCTCTCCTGATACAATAATACATCTTTAGTCAATCAAAAAACATTCAACCAAAACAAAAATGTCTTGAAATACGTTAAGCACTGTGGAGATTGTGCTTACCCAATGTCGTACCTGTGCAAGATCATTTTCTGGATAATACTGTGATGATTCCTTTGAACAGATTATACTAAGAGTTCCAGCTTGATGACCTAATCCAAATGCAGCATCTTGTTTCTTATGTGAACTATCTCTAAATGTACACTCCACATAACACGATTGAAACTCCTACCAATTGAAATTAATATGTAATCAATAACAAATTCAGAACTTAACATCTATCACAAGATTGTGATCAAAAGGTGTAATGAATTGATAGGAACTTCTCAAATTTTACTCATTCCATGATTCATTAATTTGTTTCATTGTCACAAAGAAGACAAAAGCTTCAATATTTTGTTTAGCCCAAAAAATAATGAATGATCAAACATAAGATTAGCTAAAGTAAATGGAGAATTCATCATTAGAGATTACCTTATCACCACTGCAGATAAAAATTGGATCTTTACTAAGATCTCTAGAATAAGTCATTGAATTTTCTCTACTTAACCAATCTTCGCAGTCCAGTCGAATCTCATCGAAAAAGACTACGAGAGTGATGGAGAAAAAGAAAAGAAATTGGTCAACGTATTGACTAAAGCGACTTTATCGAGCTGATCTAGAAATCCGATCTGGGCAATAACTACAAGAGCCACGTAAATTGGCAACAAATTCAATAATCTTCGCTTAATCGATGAAGAAGACGATGAACGAAATGTCTCCGTACAAGATTTGGTTCATTAAATCTAAAGAAATATAATTCATCTCCAATTTATTTGGCAATTGATTTTCTTTGGATTTGAAACCTTCTACTATAGACAAAAGGTCCAAATAAGGGCAATTTGTGTATGTTGGTGGGCCCAAATTCATTTAAAAAAAGATGAGGAGTAAGAGGAGTGTTTGTGACTTAATAAGAGTAGATTGATTATGTGTAGTTTTAATAGGAGTAGTTATGATTTTCATTAAGAATAAAATCGGAAAAACCAAAATGGACTCAACCAAAACACCTCAAAATAGAAAATGTATAAACATTGCTTTTGTTATAAAGTAATATATTTATATATAATATTATAATATTGAAGTGAGAGATGATAGTATTTAGGTAAGGATGAGAGAGTTCGCATTATAACTTTCTCTTGGTTTTTACTTATGTTGTGTTTCACCTTTACATGAGAAGTAAAAGTCTTTATATAGACTTAGTAAGTTGGTGAAACTTAGGCTGTGAAATAACAAAACATTAAAATATTATCAAGAAATAATTAATCTTTTTTAACGCTCCCCCTTAATTATCTCTTATTATGTACTGCCTCGTTAAAAACTTTATCATGGAAAAACCATATGGGATAAAAGCCATGACGAAGGAAAAAGAATACAGTGACATAATTTCTCCCTGAATTGAGGGATATCATAAGCTTTGTAGTTGACGCATTCCAATGCTATGAACATGTTTTCTGAACATCGTAGTGGGGAGCACCTTTGTAAATAGATCAGCTGCATTTTCCATTGAAAAAACATATTCGATATCCACTTCTTGATTCTTTTCGAGTTCCCTTGTGTAGGAGAAAAATCTTGGGGGAATATGCTTTGTTCTGTCGCTCTTAATATAACCTTCTTTGAGTTGAGTGACACATGCAGTATTGTCTTCAAACAATTTTGTTTGCTCTTTATATATGATTATTCCACTTGCTTCTTGAATATGTTGAGTCGTTGATCTGAGCCATACGCATTCTCTACATGCTTCGTGAAGTGCAATTGTTTCAGCATGTTTTGACGAGGTAGCGACTAAAATTTGCTTTTAGGAACGCCAAGAAACTGCAATGCCTCCAACTGTGAAAACATATCCGGTTTGCGATCAGGCTTTATGTGGATCTGATAAATAGCCTGCATCTGCAAAACCAACTAAACTGACACTAAAGTTTCTGTTATAATATAATCCCAAATCAATTGTTCCTTGTAGATAACAAAATATATGTTTTATTCCATTCTAGTGTCTGCGCGTAGGTGACAAACTATATATTACAAGCAGATTTGTAGCAAATGTTATATTTGGCCTAGTGCAATTTGCAAGATATATGAGTCCACCAATAGCACTCATATAAGGCACTTCAGGGCCCAATACATCTTTGTTATCTTTACAAGGTCGGAATAGATATTTATCAATATTAATAGATCTACTGACCATTAGAATACTCAAAAGAGTCACTTTATTCATGTAAAAGTGTTTTAAGATTCTTTTCGTATAATTAACTTGATGTACGAAAATTCCATTCCGAAGATTCTCGATCTGGAGCCCAAGACAAAATTTTGTTTGTCCAAGATCTTTCATTTCGAACTCTTCTTTCATATGAGTTCTAGCATCATTATTTTCCTTTTGAGTTCCAATTATGTTAAGGTCATCAACATATACAACTATGATTACAAATCCGGATAAAGATTTCTTAATAAATACGCAAGGGCATATCGCATTGTTGGTATATCCTTTACTCAACATATATTCACTTAAGTGATTATACCACATGCGTCCGGATTGTTTTAATCCATAAAGTGATCGTTGTAATTTGACCGAACATATCTCTTTAGATTTTGAGCTAAATGCCTCAAACATTTTTAACCCTTCTGGGATTTTCATGTATACATCATTATCCAGTGATCCATATAGATATGCTGTCACAACATTCATTAGATGCATATCAAGATTTTTAGATGCCGCTAGGCTCATCAAAAATCTGAAAGTAATTGCATCCATTACCGGGGAATATGTTTCTTCATAATCAATTTTTGGTCTTTGAGAAAATCTTTGAGCAACAAGTCGCGGGCTTTATATCTTGTTATCTCATTTTTCTCATTTCTTTTCCGAACAAAACCCATTTATACCCAACGGGAATTACATGTTCATGTGTTATGACAATAGGTTCAAAAATCTTTCTTTTATTGAGGGAATTCAATTCAGTTTTTATGGTCATTTCCCATTTATCCCAATCAGATTTTTTCTGGCATTCTAGTATGGACCTTGGATATGGTTCATCATTTTCATTATCAATCTCTTCTGATATAGAGAATGAGAAAATTTTATCATCTTCGATCTCATTTCTAACCCATAATTTTTTAGTTTGGGTATAATTGATGGAAATCTCATGATTTTCAACAGTAATGTCCTCTTCAAGACTTTTCTCTGTATGTGGTTCTTCTATACCACTTTTACGGAGTTTTCCCAATTTCTTATTCTTTCGAGGATTTTTATCCTTTGACCCCATTGGTCTCCCCCTTTTCAACTGAACCTTAGGTTCATTTATTTGTCCATCACTTTGTTCTTCCAGAACAATAACTCTTGATGAAACATTCAGAGCAAGTACATATGATTTTGTCACCCTTTTTGTATCGGTGAACGCATCTGGCATAACTGAGTCTTTGATCAAACAATTACAAATTATTACTTGACCGTAAATAATGAGAACAAGACTCCCAATTTCAATATGGGGTCATGCAATTTTGTATGCTGCATCACTCATTCAAATAAGGTCGAGTGTATACAATAAATACTCCCCATCAGAATTAACATCTGGCCGGAAACTGGATATATCCCATCTCCATGTTTTTGGGTGTGCGGTTTATGTCCCCATAGCGCCACCACAAAAGACAAAAAATGGGACCATAAAGGAGATTAAAAATATATATAGGGTATACATCACTAAATATAATTCGGTATCTAGAACCAAAAAGTGGTGATATGTTTACAGCACGTTTTACCATTTCTATTTTAATGAAGATGAATTTCCAGCGTCAGGGTAAGGAACTAGAGAAGTTCCACAATATACTACATGGTGCACATCGTCGTTGTTGCACCTTGCTCCTCCTACGATTCAACGTGAACTGGATGTTCAACATCAATTCACAATGATATACACATTGAAAGCTTGTAAAGTGAATTCACCAGCGTTATCTAGCCTTACTATCTTTATTGTGTAATCAGGAAATTGTGCTCGTAACCTGATTATTTGGGCAATAAATTTTGCGAAAGCCATATTACGTGTGCTTAATAAACACACATGTGACCGTCTACTAGATGCGTCAATTAATACTATAAATTATTTAAATGGCCCGCATTGTGGGTGAATATACCCACATATATCACCATGTATTCTTTTTAAAAATACTGGAGATTCATTCACTTTTGTTGGTGATGGCCGAGTTATTAGCTTTCGAAGAGAACAAGCATTACATGGAAATTCTTTTGCTTGAAAAATCTTCTAATTTTCAGAAGATGACCATTTGAATTTTCCACAATTTTTCTCATCATGACTAAACTAGGATGCCCTAAACGTTCATGCCAGATTTTGAACGTACATGTAAACTTCTGGTGGACTTTAATATATGACTCAGCCATGTTTATTTTTGTGGAATATATTACAGAGGATAAAACTGTTAGCTTTTCCAATATATATTTTCTAATACAAAGGTATTCAATGCCATTTTTATTCATAGTCTCTATAAGTTTCTGTAAGACTTGAGGCAATATAATGCATCATTTATTTTGAATTTTGTTCCCCCTGGCATTGAAAAACTAGCTTTGAGCCCATATTATTTTTGCATTACCATATATAGTATTCATGCTTCTAGCGGAATCTTTTATATCAAGGGAGGAGAAATACTTTTTATTCTTAAGTATTGTATGCGTTGTAACACTGTCTGCCAGACAAATATCTCCATCCCGTTTTCAAGTTTCAACATTTTCTTTGATACGGTATTAGAGTAGAGCGACTCGTGCTGATAACGTGTTATAAGATAATATATTGATATATAACAATATAATATTGAAGTGAGAGATGATAGTATTTAGGAACAAAGACGTAAGGATGAGAGAGTTCTCTTTATAACTTTCTCTTTGTTTTTACTTATGGTGTTTCACCTTTACATGAGCTATCAGATATACCGGACTAAACATACAATTTGTAGTTGATTTTTAAAAAAAATTAGGATTATACCCATGTTATAAGACATGTTTTGATTGTTTTAATTAGTTTTTTAAATTATGTTTATTTTTCTTGTTAAACCTGTGTCCAGATTTTAAAATATTATTTTTGAAATGTTGTTTTAGAAGTCTGAAACACGAAAAAAAATTGATACAAATCTGAGGAACCGAACCCGATAATATACCCAAATGACTCCTAAATCTATGTGTCCAAAAAACTGAATCCGACCCCGAACCGAAACCAAATTAAGAACCAAATTTTTTGCAATCTAGAGTTTTTAATTTTGAATTTTTATTTAAAAACACATGATCCCGAACTCGATCTCTACCAAACTAAATTAGAAGAACCAAACCTGACAAAATTAAAAAAAAAAACCAAATTAGATCAACCAAACCCGACAAAATACTAGAATGTTCCCTAAATCTATGTATCCGGAAAATCGAATCCAAACATGTACCGAAACCGAATCAATAACTGATTTTTTTTTAATTAAATTTTAATTTTTAGAGTTTTTTCCATTAAATATTTATTAATTTTGAATTTTTGCATAAAAATTTGTAACAAAACCTACCTTTGTTTTTAAAGGTTGTTATGAATCATATGTTAATTTTTATCCTGTAGTTTATAACACGGTCAAATAAAAGTGTCTCCCGCTTTAATGTATAAGACTAGGATACCCGCGTTATAACGCGAGATTTGATTATTTAGATTGCTTTTTAAAATCATTTTCATTTAGCTTGTTAGACCCGTATTGATATTTTAGAATTTTTTTTTTAAAATGTTTTATAGGCCGAAAACCCGAACCAAAATCAATCCGAGTTAGAGGAACCTAACCCGATAAAATACCCAAATAAATCTTAAATCAATGTACCTGAAAACTCGAATCCGAACCCGAGCGGAATGAAATCAAGAACCTAATTTTAGGTTTTTAGAGATTTTCTATTAATTTTGAATTTTTTTATTAAAAAATACTAAAACCCAAAAAATACAAGAATGTGTCTTAAATCTATATACGCAGAAAACCGAATCCAAACCCAAAACGAAACTGAATTTTTACACCTTTTTTTTAAAAAAAAAATTGTAACTTTGTAAAGTTTTTTCTATTAAATCTTTATTATTTTAAATTTTTATAAAGAAGTTTATAACAAAACCTATCTTAATCCTATTTTTAAAGGTTTGTATAAATTATATATTAATTTTATTGTAATTTTTATAATATGGTCAAAATGAAAGTGTCTTCCGCTTTAATATATAGGATTCTCAATTTTGAGTTGACTCGAAAAATTAAACCCATCGCTAAATTGATTAGTAGAATATATATAAACAGCGTTTAAAGGTAGTTAATGACCTAGTTAATTGAAACACAGTGTTTCATTAACACACAATAGAACTGAAATCCCCAATTCAAACATAAACCTAAAATCAATTTGGGAGTTCGATATCTTCTATTGATTTTGGTCTCCTTCCTCTATAATCGATTCAAAATCAAAATGAGGAATAAATCTTTATAGTTTATGCGTTTTAACAGTTATATAAGCTTCGATTGGTAATGACATAATCACCTAATAGCGTAATCTAATGCGATTATGCTAAAATATTGCCAATCAACATAATGTATATAATGGCGTAATGTAATGCAATTCTGCAACTTTTTTTTCTACCTAAAAATTTACAAAAGAAAAAGTGATTGGGCAAAAAAGAAAGATTGTGTTACTCTTTTTGCCTAAAAATCAAAAAAATATAATATACTAATTTTTCTCTTTATATCTTTCTTTGTTTTAAACGTTTTTTAGCTTCAACAAAATTAAATTTTCTTAGCTTTATAACCTAGACATGTAATAATTATTTACCAATAACCTATAATTCTATTATTTATTTTTTAAAAAAAATATTTGTTGACTAGTAAGAAATTTTACATGCAAAATGCATTTAGTCAATGAGTCACTAATAAAATTTACCATACAACTAATTATAATTCTACTATTTTATTATATACAAATAACATAATCTCTAAATGAAAATTGTAAGAAATGAAATTGCATCTATGCTTTGGACTTCACATCATCATTATATATTTTATGTATCAAATAATAATAAAGCAACAAATGTGTTATATTTTTTCTAATATTTATAAAATATCTTTTCAAGTATTATATATATAATTAAATTCTGTAAATTATTAGTTTACTAAATATAAAAATTATTTATAAAATACTAAAAACTTATCAAAAAATTAATAGTTGTATATTAATATTATTAAATTATATTCTGCCATTCAGCAAAAATTATCCAATCACCATCAGATTATGCAAAATTTCATTCTCCAATACGTCATTCTGCAAGTTTTTATCCTGCAACTTTTATTATGCAACTTTATTTTATTTCTGCCATTAGGCGATTATGCAAGTTTACCAATCGGAACCATAATAATCACAATTCACTCTCAACTTCACTACAATTTTTCTCTCATGCATTCGAAAATCTCTTACGACTCATCACTCTTTCTCGTTCTCGGTTTTTTGTTGAGTATCACTCTAAGAATGAAAATAGTCATATAAACAAAATATGTGAAACTCAATCTTCAAGTAAAAGTTTGCCCTACAGCGTCATCATCATAAAAGTTCTTAAACTCTATAGTCATTTGTATAAATAGAGAAATCTGAAGAGTTTCTGATAGACGAAGACGAGAACGGTGTTACAAGTCTTGGAACTTACTCAGCTCCTTCTTCTCCACGTGATTTACCTACCTTACTAGCTTTGCTGAAAACAAATAGTTTAACAACTGGAATTTTAGATCCGATCTTTCTCTTATGTTATAGATTCAAAATCCACAACAAATTTATATGCTTCAGATTTCGTCCTCATCTTGGCTTCGAATCGATTACAAAAGAAGAAGACCAAAATCGATTATAGAGAAAAGAAGATCTTAAATGTGAAATATATGATGCACTATTATAAATGTGTTTTTCCTCATTTTTCCTTTTGTTTTGATGTTTTACTTCAAAATGAGGAACCATTAGAGATGGGTCCTGTTTATTTTGTGGTCACTGGCAACCGCGATTAAAAATTTGGTTTTATGTTTGTTTTGCAGTCGCCAACGACCAGCGATTAATTTTTTTTTTTAATTTCAATTTTTATAAAATTTATTAAAAAAAGGTACAAATATTTATAAAAATGAAAAAAATATTTTTTATAGATTTTTATTATTTTATTTCATTTATAAGATTTTATTTTACATAATTTTCTTTTCTTTTATATTAAATAATTTTATATTATATTATATTATATTATATTTTAATATTTTATATAATTTTACTTTATTATTATTTTTTATATAATTATTTTTTATATTAATTTTATATAATTTTTATATTGTTTTTATTTTATATAATTATTTTTATTTTTATTTTCTGGTCGCTGCGATTCGCTAGAAAAAATAGCGACCAATAATTTGAGTCGTTGGTCACTGCGATCGGTTGCTGAACTAGCGACCATAAACAAATATGTTTTGGTCGCGATCGCTGATCGCGGCCGCCAGGAACCACCAAACAAACAAGACCATGGTATATTATACACATGTAATAATAGTACTACGTAGTTTTGTATTTGTTTTGCTGTTCAATGTTTACGACTGTTTTTTTTTTCGCTGAATACTAAACGTTTAAGTTATAATAGAGGGTTTGATTCTCCTTAAGACAACTAGGAATTGAGACATTAAGTCTTTCATCCAACCATACAAGTCATAAAAGCAAATACACGAAACAGAGTATTAAGAGGCATTGCATTTCTCATTCTCAAAGGATCATGAAACCAGCTAGGGAGAGCAACTGCAGCTTAAGAATGCCGTCGCTCCTCTTGGTGACACTAGTAGTAATGAGAGAAAGGCCTCAAATATCTTTTGGCTTCTCCACTACAATATCCCAACCAAGAATTTGATGTAATCTTTGCTTGAAAGCTTCGCCAAAGGCACCAAAGGGGGGCCAAAGAGCTGGTTTTGTCGCGAGTCTTTTGCTGCAACTATGATCTTAACTACTCTGAGAGATACCGTACTCTCAACAGCCCAAAAAAACCTTTAAACTTAGCCTCAAATAAGTTGCCAATTTGTGTAAAGGCTCGGTGGCTTTGAGAACAATCTTCCCAGCGAGTCTCTTAGTAACCAAGCAGCTCCAACAAGGCTCTTGTTCTTCAGCCATGACCATCCAGAGTTACAATTTAAGCCAATGACGAGGAGGAAACCATCACCAACCGTTCAGCATGAAGAACATAATTAATTCAAAGAAGAAAACTAATAGTTTTTGGCTAAACGTTTTTGGTCTCAGATAAAAACTAGATGGTTAACATAAACTAAGCTCCATCAAACCTAAACAAGATCTAAAGGCAGAGGAGAAACCTAAAGCAAGCAAATACTTAACCACAAAGATTGATTAAGTAAATCCTGAAGTAAAATCTAAACCAAATTCGAACCTAGGTTAGACCAACCCGTCTAAAACCATAACTTAAACTAGATATAACAAACTGAGGGGCCAAAGGAGAAGACAAACAGACCTGAGACAAAGAAATGGTGTGAGGAGACTGAGAGCTGCCGACGAGCAAAATCTGGATAGATACGGATCTACAACCGACTGAGGAGACTCAGCTCACCATAGCCAAAGCAGGAGAGCCCCACTGAGAACCTCGACGAGACTCCACCATCTTCTTCGTTTCAGATATGAAAATTTTCTCAGAGAAACTGGCCGAAGCTAAGCAGAAAAACTGAGAGATGAAGGGGAGCAAGCGAGCCATGACAGAGTTAAAGAAACTTCCGGCCGCTGCCCCCTGAAAAACCATCGTCGGGAAGGCCTGTTCAGTGTTAAAGAAACTTTCGGCCGACTTTACGGTGTACAATTCACAAATAAAGTATCAATAAAAATCTAAAATTGTTTTATACTCTCTCTGTGTTTGTATAGTTGAGGTTTTAGGTTTTTCACACATATTAAGAAATTATTAATTTTTTTATTTTTTCTAAACAAAATATAATTTATCACAAATTCTAAAATATTTTAATCGATCACAAATCAATATGCAGAATTTATAGAACTAAAAATACCAAAAATACAATAAATTTTGTGTAGAGATCTTAAAACATCGAGTAAAAATAAACAAATTTTTTTTTAAAATATCAACTAATAAACAACGGATAAAGTATTAATTTGTCACATGGAAACGCAAAAACATAACCTGTGTTAATAATCTGAGGTCTCATAAAGTCTGATGCATTAGAATTATTGAATTTCTTAAAATAGAAATATAAATAAATAGCGGGAAAAGAAGGAAGAGCGGGATGGACCTCAAACTCCAAATTCTCAATTTCCCACGGAAGATTCTGACAAAAAAGTGAAATTTGCCATGGATTCCGATTCAGACTCCGACGGTTCACATGTCTCCGCTACTCCTCCCCGAGATTCATTTCCTCCGCCGCGACTTCCTCAGTCACCGCCAAGGCAAGTGCCTCCGGTATCCCGTAAAGTTGCGTCTTCTTCATTTCGCTTGAAAACCAAAGAACCAACTCAGCCGCCTCCGGATCACTCACGGGAAGCTCTAGTACCATCTTCCGTTCCTCCTCCTCGATCTCCACTATTCACCAATATCCCCTTCCGGATCTGCGAATCCCAACGCGCTGGGTTTTCCTCTTCTGTTTCATCCTTTTCCAAACTCTGCAGCAGAGCTTCACTGAAGTCTGACGAGAAATTGGAATCGGATGGCGTCGATTTTGTTCCGGATCCCCCTCAGATAGTAATCGCTCCTCTAAAATCCGTTAGTAGAAAGCCTCCTAATCTTATCACTGATAGTATAACTTCTCCGCCGGTGAAACCTCTGGTGTTTCGTAGCAGCGGAGGCGGCGAGGGTAATTTCGTGAAATTGAACTTAAATGGCAAGAGAGGGAAGAAGTTTCCCAGCAAATACAAGGGCGCTTCTAAATCTAGAAGCAATTACGCATACAAAGGGAAGAAGAGGTACAAAAAGTCAGAAGCTGCTGGTGAAGGCGAATCCTTGTTGGAGGAAGAGTCAGATTTGCAGAAACAGAGAGAAGACGAAGCTAATGGTTTTATCAGCTCGGTAGAAGACGCTATTCTTGCAGTGAAGACTGAGGTTTCTGATGAGAATCTGACGAAGCTGTTAAATTTAGTTTATGGTTATGATTCTTTCCGAGATGGGCAGCTACAAGCGATCAAAATGGTTCTTGGTGGGAGTTCAACGGTGCTGGTATTGCCCACTGGTGCTGGTAAGTCTCTGTGCTACCAGATTCCGGCGATGATTCTTCCGGGAATCACGCTTGTAGTTAGTCCTTTGGTGTCACTGATGATCGATCAGTTGAAGCATTTGCCTTCAATTATTAGGGGTGGCCTCTTGAGCAGTAGCCAGGTGTGTGCTACAAAATGTTTGCTGCCGGTCTTTAGTTTAGGTCGTTTTAGAGCCTTTGTATGTCTCTAATGAAGTCTGCTTTTGGGATTTTTTCTCATTAGAGACCTGAGGAAGCAACAGAAACATTGCGCAAGCTAAAAGAAGGCTTAATAAAGGTGTGTTCTACAGAGCTTACTTAAGATAAGACTGCTTAATATTGTTTATGAATGGATTTGTTGTTTGAATTCAGGTTCTCTATGTATCTCCCGAGAGGCTTCTGAACGTAGAATTTTTGTCAATGTTTCGGATGTCTTTGTCTGTGTCACTTGTCGTTGTGGATGAGGCACACTGCGTTTCAGAATGGTGAGCTTCTTGGCAACTGGTAGATTGCCTTTCTCTGTTTACTGTAGTATCTACTGCTTTCCTTGTACCGTTTTTCTTGATCTTTTAGAGCTAATCTGAACAGGTCCCATAACTTCCGCCCTTCATACATGAGACTCAAGGCATCAATGCTGTTTTCTGAACTCAAGGCAGAATGCATTCTCGCAATGACTGCAACTGCCACTACTATGACTCTTCAGGCTGTCATGTCTGCCCTAGAGATACCGTCAACTAATCTTATTCAGAAGTCACAACTGAGAGACAATTTTGAGCTGTCTGTCTCATTGAGTGGAGCTAACAGGCAAGGGCTCTTTAATGTTTGCACCCTTTTGCTTATCCTCTAGTTGTAACTGAGTGAAATCTGAAATCTAACAGATTGAAAGATCTACTGATTTTGATGGAGTCTCATCCATATAAAGAGATTCGAAGCATCATTGTGTACTGCAAGTTTCAGGTGAGGGTACTTAATTATCTATGGCATTTTTCACACTTTACAAGATAATTTAAAGCTGTTGTCATTTCTTTCCGTATTATGTATGATGCTAACTTAAGCAACTTTGTGCAGTATGAGACTGATATGATAAGCAAGTATTTACGCGATAACAACATCAGTGCAAAGGTTATCCCATTATGAATTCTCCGTGATACCTGTATCTATGCCTAATTACACTCGAATCAAGCTTATATCAATTAATTATCCAGGGTTATCACAGTGGTCTTCCTGCGAAAGACCGTGTTCGCATACAGGAGTCATTTTGTTCCAACAAGATTAGAGTGGTGAGCACAAAAGTTCAATCATTTCTTTACGTTTTGTCTCCAATTTACACTTAAAATTTGCTACTGAAATCTAAGCAGATGAGAGTATTAATATATATTGTATGTTGTGGAAGGTTGTTGCAACTGTGGCATTCGGTATGGGACTTGACAAGGGAGATGTTGGAGCCGTAAGTCTAATGCAAACTCTTAGAATGTTTAAACATATCTTCAATGATTCACATCTTGTGTAACAATATACATGCCTTTAAATTTTTGAGTCTGCTTTAGGTAATCCATTTCAGTGTGCCAGGCAGTTTAGAAGAATACGTTCAGGTTCAAACTTAATTTTGTTCCCGGGATCTTTTTATGCTTAGTGATCTGTGTGCATATAATATTCTCGGTAAACTAATTGTTGTATTAGTTACAGGAAATTGGACGTGCTGGTCGTGATGGGCGGTTGTCTTATTGTCATCTCTTTTACGATGATAACACATATCTAAAGCTTCGGAGTCTTGCACACAGGTAATTGGTGTCGGAACTATCATCTGTCATGCTTTTAATTTGAGAGAAAATTAAAATTCTTACCTTTTTCCCCATCTTGTTCAGTGATGGTGTCGATGAATATGCAGTTGGAAAATTTCTCACCCATGTGTTTTCCACTGAAACTAAGCAACATGAGATACACCCTCTAGTCATTGAATCTGCCTCTCATAAATTTGACATGAAGGAAGAGGTATTTTCTAAGAATATTAATGTCATTTCTTGACATCCATTGTTCTCTACCTTCATAATATCAAGTTTCTGGTCTTGTGAGAGTGGGCGGGAAAAAATATTTTTATAGAGGATTTTCTGTATTTTTCAGGTTATGCAAACGATTTTGACACATTTGGAGCTCGGGGAAGTGCAATATCTCCGTATGCTTCCACAACTCAATGTATGCTGCACTTTGAATTTCCACAAGGTAGGGAAGCTGTTAGCTGATTACTTTCCTAGTTAGAGACAAGTTCCAATATTTTTCTGTTTGTGTTGTATGTTCTATGTGCACTTCTGATTCTCAGAACATTGTTATGCTCTATGTGCAGTCTTCTCCAAACACTCTGGCTGCACGAAATACCGTAGTTGCAGGAATTCTGAAGAAGTAAATACCTATTCTTCAGCTTTGCAGGTGCAGTGATTCTGAAAAAGTATCATCATCACAGAAATGCTCAAGACTTTTTGTGTTGGTTTTAGGTCTCAGGTGAAGCAAGGGTTACATGTTTTCGATATACCAGCTGTGGCCTCTAGCATATGTGTTGCAACAACAGATGTCTTGGCTGAGATTCAAAATCTGAAGGTCGAGAACACATTTCTCTCTCTCCAATACAAGTGTCGCTTAGTACTAAATATCTCAAGTTTCACTGTGTCTAAACAAGCGAACTGTTATTGAATTGCACGCATTAAAAGTGAAGAAGACACTTAAGTCCACAGAACGGAAGTACATATGAATTAAACAGAACTGATAAACTCATGAACTATCTTCACGAATATGACTCTAGTATGATATAATTAACTAGTATCGCTTTGAGATAAAGTTTGTTTCTATGGCTTCGTAGATTATTAATGTAGGCTTTACTGAGTGAAATGTATATACGGATTGGTCATGTTTCATTGTTTCACATATTTGTTCCATGCTTGTATATTGTTTAACAAATCTTTTGTGTGAGTTCCACTTGAACTCAAATTTATTTCCTGACCTCTGATTCACGATGTTGAGTAGTTGATCTTGACTTCTAACGCTGTTAAGATCTTGTTTACTGATATGTCTTTAAAATCATTGTAGATGAAGGGGGAAGTAACATATGAGTTAAAAGACCCGGCTTTTTGTTACATAATCTTAAAATATCCAAGGGATATATGTTCGTTGTCCAGTCATGTAACCAAATGGCTCACAGAGATTGAAGATTGCAAAGTAAGTACTTTAACTCTATCAGCTGCAACTAACCGCTTCTCAACCCCTTCATGGTCTATCTTAATCTAAATTCCAACGCTTGTGCTTATTTGTAGTGATAAATTTGCATTTGAAATAGGTGAGAAAACTGGATATTATGTCTAGTGCAGCTGTGGCAGCAATACATGTCTCTAACACGTCGGAACATAGTTCTGGTGCCAAGCAAACTCTGAGCCTGCAAAGCAGAATACTAGATTACTTCAATGGTGACGAAAAGTGTGACACTCAGAGCAAGACGACTCAAAATTGGTACTAACAAAATATTTCTCTTGTTTTCATAGCGAAAAAGGAAAAAAAAAATTTGGGGCTAGTACGTAAGTCATATTTACATTAAACTGATCAATACTTATATTGTGGATGCAGCGCTTTTCTACGAGCAGACATAAAGGTGAAGATCCAAGAAGCCACATTGTTGTTTACAGTTATTTATTTTGATGTAACGAAAGAATGTTGAGTTAATGTTGGGGATGAAAACAGGTATTTTTGCAGAGTAATCGGCAAGCCAAATTCACACCAAGAGCCATTGCGAGAATAATGCATGGAGTTGGAAGTCCAGCTTTTCCAAACTCAGTCTGGTCCAAGACCCATTTCTGGTATAGTCATCATCCTCATCTAAACCAAGTCATACAAGTGACTGTTTCAACAATTTTGATGATGGTAGATGTAACCTATTCAAATATGTCTTTGCAGGGGAAGGTATATGAACGTAGACTTCCGAGTGATAATGGAAGCGGCACAAACAGAGCTGCTCAATTTTGTTGATAGGAATGCGGCTTTAGCTACATAGAAGGCATTATCAAGTGAACATGAACTTATTACACATAATTTTAGAGTTGATCCATACCTGTTGTTAAGGTCTATTGGGCAGTTTGGAGGAAAGTGATAGATAACAATCCCAAAACAAATAGAGAGATATTTGTATTTCCCCTATTTATATCTGTAAACACTTTATATTTTTCTAGGGGTTTTAGTGTATTAATACGGGGCTAATGTTGACATTTCTTTCTGTAATAAAATGGAACTTGATTGATTCATATTTAACAAAAAGCGTGATACAACTCCAGATATTACCACAATTTACATAAAATAGTTGAATTCAAATAAACAACTAATCACTGAAGCACAAACGGGTAAGCAGCAAACATCATGGGATGTGGCTGTGGTTGATAAAATGGGTAAGAACAAAAAATCATCGGATGTGGCAGTGGTTGATAAGACGGATAAGCAGCAAACATCATCGGATGTGGATGTGGTTGATAAAATTTATTCATCATCATAGCCTCATCTCCATCGTCCTTGCTCTCCTCTTCATTCAAAGCTTGAGCAATTGCTATGTAAACACTAGCCGTTAATTCACTGTCCGAGCCGGCGTGATGAGCTATTCCGACACGCTTGATCTGTAACGTATCTGCCATTCTCTGAAGTCCGTGGCTACTACTCAAACCTCTATTATAAATGCCCGCCAATATCTTTACATCGATAACTTTTGGGAGAAGATTCTCAACCGTTTCCCAAAACTCTTCTGAAGTCTCCGGCAATGGTTTTCCTCCGGTCAAACCCTTAAGCAGATAAGCCAAGTCGTATGAACCGTCGAAAGTGACCCAAGTCAGTTCGGTCTCGCTCTTCGCCAGAATCAAAGTAAAGTATTCAAAGAACTCTTCAAGTCCAATTCCTTCCTCTCTGATTTTCTTCAGATTCAGACCATTATTTCTGAGGAAGGCAAGAGATTTCTCGTTCTTAGCATCTTTCGATTCGTTGAAATCAGAGAAATTCACCTCCCATGTACCACCGACTTCTCCTTCTTCGTCGAACAAAGTGAAACCTAACTGAATGAGTTTGGTTTTACGGA
The DNA here is from genome assembly GCA_900406405.1 of Lepidium africanum. Taxonomy (NCBI): domain Eukaryota; kingdom Viridiplantae; phylum Streptophyta; class Magnoliopsida; order Brassicales; family Brassicaceae; genus Lepidium; species Lepidium africanum. The sequence continues at coordinate 49,393 of OVAX01000057.1, read as the reverse complement.
CATTGAATCTCATGTTTGAGTAGCGTTCTTCGTCGTTGGCTTTCATGGACGTGGTTTTCAGACATCCTGGAAACTCTGTGTCTATGGCTATGAACCTGCAACTTCTCAAACAATTCGCGATAGAACTCATCTCTTCTTCTTTGTTCCACTTCCAAATCTCTCTAATATTTTGCGCCATCTCTGTCGTGATTTCTATAAACAAAGATCGTCGACTGTTTGCGAGAAAGAAAGCGAGTAATGAAAGCAGAACCTGAAATTTGTTGTTTTTCGTCGAAGCAGAACCTGAGATTATGTGTTGTTTAGGTTAGGGCTTTTTATAATGTGTTGTTTAGCCGTTAGGGCTTTTTATTACTATCGAGTAGATGATTAGCTGGTATACGCACCGACCTTTATGATTTCCTTTTTTTTTTGATGATTTCCTTTTTTTTGGATGATTTCCTTTTTTGATAGTTTCCTTTTTTCTGATGATTTCCTTTTTCCTTTTTTTTTCTTCTTCCCGTCTAACCATGATTTCCTAATTAGCTTAGGAAATGCGGATTATTATTTTTTTTTTTATTTTGCCACCCAATGATACTTTTATTTTCAGATTTTATTTTATTTTTATAGGAAGATAATTACGTTATTTTTCAAAAAAATATGTAAAACTAAAATAATCTTTAGTTTGTTTAGATTTGATTTAATCAAATATCTTTTGTTACATGTAACTTTATCAAATTATATCTTACTTGTTTAGATTTGATTTTATCAGAAAAATCTTTTTGTTAGATTTAACTTCATCAAATTATCTTTTGTTTGTTTAGATTTAGGTTTATCATATCATATTTTGTTTGCATAAACTTGTTTCACGAAAATAATTACAAAAATGATCAAATATATAACAAACTAGAATTATACCCATGCTATAGTGAAAAAAATATATTCTGGGTCATCACCTGCTTGTGGGTAATATGTGACAAAAATGAGTTTTTTTTTAGAAGATTTTTGTAAAGCAGTTGAAGAAGAAGTGTGAAACAATATTAGAAATTTTTTTTCAAGAGTTACTATAAACTTCGTCGAAAATACACATGTGTTTCAAAGGATGTGGAATATTTTCTTCTAAAACAACTTGTGTGTATAAAGAAATATGAGTTTTGATGTTTGTTCGGTAATACGTCTATTTGACCTTATTTGTCAGAGTTCAAATCCATTATGACATTAAACTATTCATCTCTGCCAGGTGATAAGGAGTTTGAAGTAAGAAAAAATGGCAAGAATTATTATGGAAAAAACTGAAAATCAAAGGTTTAAAAACCTTGTCAGCTTAATTTGAAAGAAATATGTGAAGAGGTTGTTTCTTGGTCCAATAGAAGTGGAACTTATTTTGTATATTTTTCTAATGCTTTTCTCATCATAGACAACAATGATATAAGAAGTAACTTAGCTTTTCAATAGCCCATATGGTGTTTGATTTGCTTAGATTTGAAAAGTATTTGTGGGGTAGAATAGCTTTCAAGCAATTGACAAAGTCGGTGAAAGATGTAAAGTTCAATGCACCCTCATGTACAATACACATGCTCATGCAACTATTTTAAATATGAGTGTATAGTGTTATATCTAATTCTGAGCAAAAATAGGTCAACCATGAAAAATAGCGGCCATCTTCTTCTATAATACATGTATAAAAAAAGTAAAAAGGAACATTGACATCCATAGTATTGTACTAGAGAATGAATGAGGTACTATGTTGTGAAGTTTATTTGTTATGGAGTTGATTCTATTTTTTTGTACTTATATTAATCTATTTTTGTTTTGTATTGTACGACAACATAAATAATGAAATCAAGGATTTGGCACCTGCTGGACAATGATGGTAGCGACAAAAAAAATCATGTTTTCATGTTAGCAATTAAGAATGATGACGATTTGAGAATTGTTAATTGAGTTGATGGGGGCTGGAACAACAATTAAAGGGAAAAAAACTTAGAAAAAATAGCTATACACTAATAATGGCGAAAAAGCATAACATTATGGAGACATCACTGAAGTCAAAAAAAGAAAGTGCTGAAAAATGACAAGAGGGAAAACTAAATCACCTGACGTAGGCAAATTGATTTTTTTACATGAGAGACTTGGAGCTCTAGAATTGATAAATAATGCTGTTGAGACCAAATTAGAAGATATGAGGAAAAACATGAAAGCTTTTGAAGCGATATAGTCAAGGATTCAATTTTTCAAAAACGAAATAAAGAAGTTAAGTGAGAAGTAAAAGACTAATGAGGTACATCATCTTACAAATTTAAATTAATGAATTAATATATATTATGTGGTAAAAAAACTAAGAACTAGCAAATAGTAAATACCTAGATGTTTGATGAAAACAAAAATATAGATAATTATCTCAAGAATCATTCTCGTAGTTGCCTTGTTCAAGCTAGCAGATCGTTCGAGCAGCCTGCGTCCTCAACAAATTTGGATTAGATCATACGCTCTTGAGTCCCTGGAGGAACGTCAACAAATTCATCAATAAATTTTTTTTGCTCGTTACTGCTAAAAATACACATGAAGTATTTATTCTGTGAACATGTGAATTAGAAAACAAGCACAAGAACATATCTTAGAAATAGCAGCCCTGATCTTTGAAACATGTCATTGTTCATGCGTGTCATATCTTCCATCCACTGCTCACGATCAGCTACGTCATTTGGAGGTGGGACATGTGGAAGAAGAAATTGGCGCATGTATGGATATCTGTCGGTCTGATCATGTTGTTGCGGTTTTGGAGGTTCCTCTCTAATGTCGTCCTAGTCTATATCTGATGGTGATGAAGTGTCTGCAGCTCGTCGTGGTGGAGGCTGAGATGAGAGACTGGGGTTCAATACAAGGACATCTAAAGGTGGCGGAAACTCCAAGTTCTCATGAGAAACAAGAGAAGTAAGGTGCCTTCCAGAGTGATGATAGAACTGGAAGTTGTCGCTGCTACAAGAAACTAATATAATGACTGCTTGTTCTTGATATGACAATGTCCAAGCAGTGACGATCACTTTGGAAACATTATCTTATTGTTTTTGCCGAGACATGGCGACTTGTATATGTGTGTAAAATAGGTGTGAGAATTGTACCAATATAGAGCTTCTTCTTGGAATACCTCGGAGAAGTTGACTTCAACTTCACATATATAGATACAAGCACTGCGTACTCATCCATAAAGTGTTTGATCCCATAAATAATCATCCATAACTCATCATCAACAATGGGGCCCGTCTCTGGTTTGGACAATAGAAAATTGTTTATGATCTTCACAACTATGCAGACCAGAGTTTGTATATGGGGGTTACTTCTGCTCCACGCGAATTGTACTATCATGCATTAACAATATTCCACAATTTGTTCGGCTCTTTAAACTTAGGAAAGAAGGTCCGTTCACCGTGGGAGAAGCCAAAGATATCACACACCTCATTAATTGGCAACAAATAAAATATTTTGTTGATGAAGAATGTGAGTGTTCCTTCAATTGCTCTTGGTTCCTTAGGGTTTTTGTAAGTTAACCTGAACGTAGAAGTGAACTCACGAAAAAGTGTGGTGGTTGAGTCGAAAAAGTGTCTCAAAACCCATGTTGTCAAACATCTGAGTTAAAAACCAAACACAAGTGAGTTAAAAATCATACTCATGAAACATCATTCTTACAGTAAAAAATTCCGAAAACCAAAGGAAAAAAACATACAACTTTCGTCGTGTTCAGCAAATACTAATAAAATTCCCATGAAATTTCCTTTCAAATGAGTATCATCCACCAATACAACTTTTGTTATAAATTGAAACCAGCGATACATGCTCCAAAGACAATGAACATGTACTTATATCTATCTTGTTCATCGCATTCAAGTCTAGTAATTGTACCTGGAATTTGAGCAAGATGTAAATAGATGGGAAAATTCTCAGACCCACTCGTCCATGTACCTCATATTTTATTACGGGCATACACTAATGCTTTGTATGATTTCCAGTAATTAATAGCAATACCAAATGTAGTCTTCATGGCTTCCATTATAGGCAAAGATCTGATTCTGACACAATGTTCTCAAATTTTTCCAAATACAACTCTCGAAAACATTTTGGTGTAGCTTGTTGATGACAAGCACACTTCTTTGTAACATGACAAGTGTGAATGTATATGTATTTTCTTGTTTTAAACTGAGTTGTTCTATAAACTATAGATGCACAAATCCTCCAAGAACTAGGGACATAACATTGCAGTATTAGCAAACCTTTTGTCGATTTGTAAGTTGTATAATCAAAAATTGTGACCATTCACAACTACCGTTGTAACTCATCTTTGCTCTCATATATTTTCTCTTTTTGTGATATGCTCAAAAGTTTGAAGAGTGTTTTGAATACCTTCTAAATTATCATTCTGTTACTCTTTTTTTTTTTTTTTTAAGAAGAATCTGAAGAAGATGTATCACTACTGATCATGGGACCACTATCTGCTTCGTCAATATCAAATGTAAAATTGTGTGTCTCATACACACCATATTCTTCAAGTGTGCTACTTTTGGATACATCATTTGGTAGTTTATATGGAATGGCACTTTCTGCCTCATCGTCACAACTTTTATACCATTTTTTCATAATCTTCATTGCATCCCTTAAGAGTCCTACTACCTTCCTTATCATCCCCATATCCGTCAATAGTACCACTTTTTCATCATATTCTTTTGCATTTATATATTGTCCTACTTGTTTCATGAAAATTATTATTTCTCTAAACACAAATTAGCCATGGGCCGGAACCGAAATACCAAATTAAACCGAACCAAAAACAAGTACCCGGTTTGGTTCCTAACAAAGAACCATTCGGCTCCAATTTTTAGGTAACTTTGGTTCTCAGTTCGGTTTGGTTCTTAACACATAAACCAAACAAAACAAAATAAAAACCTAAACTAATATGCATTAATTACCTTTGATGACAAGTAATCACTTTTTCATCATTTTGGTTACAAATAACAATTTGGAACAAAATTAATATTATTTTGGGTCTAATTTGGCGCTACCTATTGGGATTTGATATCAAACCAAATTTTAATCACTACCTATGAGTTACCATATTTTCAAAATCGAAAGAATATACCCAAACCAAACCAAAGAAAAACATTCCCAGGATAATGCAAAAAAAAAAAAAGCGGAATAATTAATAATATAAGATTCATATCAACCAACATTTGTGCATATTAAAATTTAAAAATTCGGCGAACCTAAAAATAACATGAATGTTAATCCGTGAAGCATGGATTGATCGATAAATCTATACTTCTCAAAATAAGTTTTTCAACTGATGTATGGATCAATCGATCCGTGATTGATCCATGCATTGCGACTTTACCTATGTATTTTTCCCATGCAGTAGAAATTTCATGTGAAATTGTTCATGTTTTTCGTGAATTAGAGTTTGATCAAACGATGAAAACTTAATATGCAAACAAACTATGCATCGATGGAGTGGAAAATTTGAAGTACACCTACCGGAGTAAATTAACATCCAAACTCTAAGAGCATCTCCAACCCATCTCTACATTTTCTTCTAAATGTTATTTTAGAATAAAATTCTTTTCAATCCACTTCTATTTTTGTCTCTAAAATAGTGTAATACTATTTTTTCTTCTATATTTAGGAGAATACTATTTTTTCCTCTATTTTAGAGGTAAACTTTTTTATTTACAAGACAATCTTTTAACTTTTTATAAATGATATAAAAATATCATTAACTACTATAATATCACTAAATCTAAATAATAATTAAATTTTAAATATTATAAATGATAATTACTATCCAAATAATAATTAAAAATTAAAAGAAATAATTAAATTTTAAATAGTAGAAATATTAATTAAGATTCTAAATAATAATTAAAATAATAAATATTATAAATGATAATATTATAAACCAATATATGAGAAAAACATTGCATGAGACAAAATTAAACTCTAAAAATATGAAGATCATACACATACTTGGTTCACAACAATGAAAAGTTCATATATTAAACTACACAAAAGTCACAAATGGCCAACTAAACTTAAAAAATATGGAATGTTTTTTTAAATATAAAATAAATGGTGTTAAATTACAATTTAAAAAAAACAAGTGAGTATTAATGATAAATTAAAAATAGAATATACTGAGAATATTCCATTGTAGAGTAGAAAATAGAAAAATACATTTAAGTAAAACACACTTGTATTATAAGATTCCTCTAGTTTAGAGTGAAAAATAGAGGAATACATTGGAGATGGTCTAAGGAGAGTTTATTCAAGATGTTATTTTAATAGATTTAGAAATTATGGTAGAATCATGTGTTATTCAAGTAATGATTTTAAATGCTTTATTGTATCTATCTTTTGTAAATCTTACTTAAAATTATCCTTTATTGATTCTATCATTTATAAATTTTAATTAAAATCATTTTTTTCAACATTATGAATTTTGAGTTTTAATAGATTTCTGTGGATTTGGTAATGAATTTCTCAACTCTAGTTCCTAACCAAATACTAGTTAATTGGATTTGTAAAAGTCCACTTTTTCTGATTTTAAAGTCACAAAATTCTACATAAATTTTTAAATCTTACAACATTTCTCAATCCACTAAAATAATGCATCCAATAAACCCTAAATTAAAATATTTTAGTTAGGTTTTTTTACCTGACATCAAATCATGGATTCATGATTATTGCAACTTTTTCACTATGATATTTACCAATTTCAAATAAAAATAGGATTTCTAAGTTGTTTTGTTTCAATGATTATGAAATTGTTGAAAAAGTTTATCTATGTAACAATATTTCTAATCTAAACTTATCCCTTGAAATATGAAGAATATTCTTTTTTAATCCTAAAACTAACTTTTAAAAATTATATCGGCTATTTTTGTGACAGTAATTTGTTTTCTTAAAAAAAAAATTCTCGGAAGTTATTTTAGCTATTTATAAAAATTATTAGGTTATCGTAGTAAATCAAAATTTATTTCTGTCCTTTACGAGCAAGAAACCGTTCTCTGGCTGCTTGAACCCGACTCTCCACACTTTCACCAATTGTTGCAGGTGTTTCTACATTGTTCTTAGACAACTCCATCTTCTCCTCAGGTTCTTTGAAAGACGAAGCTGGTCCACCGCTACATAGTTGGTTAGACCAGACCGATCAATTACTGAATCAACACCAGATGAAGAAGGAGAAAAGAACAAGACTGGATTCAAACTAGTAGAGTTAATGTTTGTTTTCCTTTTACCTCAAATTTCTGACATTTAATTTCTCAATCTTTCTTTTGATGGGAGCCACCCATGACATCTCTATTGCACAAACATTACGCATAAATGGTCGTGTCGTGGAAATCAGTTCATGGTACACTACATAATTAGGCAACATTCCGTCGTTATCGGGAGTCAACACAGATGATGGATGCACCTGGAATCAACCCAAAAAAAATCCATATGTTGATCATCACACGAAACTGAAAAACTTACCCACCCCTAGTTTTAGTTTACCATCTAACACTGTCACTGTACAAAGTATGACCACAGATAAGCAAGACTTAGTTTGAGAATTTAATACCTGGACTAGCTGAGGCTTGAAGCTAAGAGTGCGGTAGCCATTGTGACGAAGCATTCTCTCAGCAATTTGGTTTGCATTACCAACACATAGAGCTTTCCTCAACTTCCTGTAATCATCTCGACTTGAACTCTTCCTTCCGCGTGCCCCAACTTCTAATCGATCTAGTTTGTCAGAAGGACAAATTATTTTAGTGACGACTAGCTAGGTAAGACTTAACCATCACATGTCACAAGGTATGAGCATGTGGGGGTGAAAGCTATAGGAAAACTTGGCTTAAACATAGACTAGAGTAGAATTCTTTCAAGGAATCTTGTTGTAATGAAACAATACTAACCTCTTGATATTTTCTGCATAATCTGACATAATTGTCTTCTAACATCTTTGACAAACACCATCCCTCGCACCTGCAAATAATTTTTAAAAAATAATTATATTTCCTCCTAACGGCATAAGAAATCTATTGTACTGATGTACCACAGGGACTTTCTAAACTAAGGCAATTAACAAACTCCTGTAATTAATAGGTAAAATTGTACGAAGCAGATAATACAAACATGAAAGCCCAGCAAATCGCATCTCAACAATAAATGGAATTTATATGCCAAAAAAATTGTATTAACTGCTGAGAACAGTATATATTCAACTACCTTCTTGAAGTATGGCATTTGGTAATGATACAACAAAGGCATTTTACGTCACCATGCTTTTTACGTAATTACATAAAAGTAGATATGAAAAGAGTAATGACAAGGGAACACATGCCTGCATGCCGTTTTCTTTGCACCATTCAGTATCATAATTATTACGGTCCCAACATTCAAAAATCTGTAGCAGTTGAATGTGATCCCCAAATCCGGATCCATCAGGAAGATTAGAATCATCATGCTTCCTCTTCTTATCATTGGGTTTACTATCATACAAGCACAAACCATAAAGGCAAGCGTTGATGCATTTGTATCGAGTCAATGTGATCTTAAATATTATTATAATCTAGTCAGCTAAATATATATCGTAAAAACTAACCTCCTAGCAGGAAGAAGAGTAGTCTCTGCTGACAACATGGCAACAACTGTTAGAGCTTGGGATAAGCAACCATTTTCATTCGCTTCTATCAGTGTTCTTGATAACGATGGTTCTAGCGGAAGCTCTGTTGAATTACAAATATACTGAGATAAGAGCTTAAACTAAAAAATGTGCTAAACAGTGAAAATCAGCGAGAAAAACATACCAGACATTGTCCGCCCAATACTTGTTATTGCTCCATTCTCATCAATTGCATCGATGAAATACAATTGCTTCAACGCATCTTCTAATGACTCAGCTGCATATCATAAGTAGCACGTCAAATAGGATATTATATTACTGGAAATCCAAAAATATCACAAACTAAAATGATAAGTGGTAGTTAGTTCATGAAAAACTAATAATCCATTTATTTTGTAGGAAGCTACATAAGAGCCATCCAACTTCAGATAGAAATAGGTTCTTACATGAAGGAGCATCAAGAAAATCAAACTTGAGAATGTCAATGTCAGGAAGATCCAACGATTTCAAGTATAGTACACTCCCAGCAAGAGAAGTTCGTTGTATTTCAGGAATTGTTGCATCAAGGAAATCATCTCGGTAAATTGCCAAGGGATATAATCGATAACATTTCCCAGGTCTTGTTCTGCCAGCACGTCCAGCACGTTGGTTAGCTTGCACTCTGGAACACCACAGTAAAACAGAACAAAAATTGTTGAAGTACAATAAGCAAATAAAAGCTTTATGAAACCAAGTTAAAAATACACTAGGATTCCTGTATAAGAAATTGATATATCTGATGAGGTCCTAATGAAACACTATAAGTATTCCTCTTTGAGCCAATTGCAGGTAATTTCTAGGTAAGGCTATAAATATCATCCCAAATCAACTACAAGTTCATTATATGTGATTTAAATAAGATTCCTATCTGGCAGAAAATTTAACGAAATGAATAGTTATTGAAACACGACTCATTTGCTTACTTGCTAATTTGAATGACATCAAGAGAATACATTCCACTTGATGGGTTATATTGTCTTTGCTTCACATACCCGGAATCAATCACATACCTGCCAGAGCAAACAGGCTAGGCTGAGAATGATATCAATCTCCAAATTGTCAAACCATTATTTGTAATTTGCATAAAATGCAGACATGACTACATGATACATACGAAAACTACTTTTGGCAATACTGGCAGGACAATTTGAATAATCAAGCAGGTTCAAAAATGCAGGGTAAGAAATTTTCTCATAATAAATCTAGTTTTGATGGCTTGAAAAAGAGTATTAAATGTCTCAATCTTCTGTTCCAAGTAAAACTTCATAATATAGATCTCATATAACTGATTATGAACATTGTACGAAACAATTAGGTCGGCATCAGATATTTGATTGATTCGATTACTGGACTTAATTACTCTAGTGCAGTTTCATGATTTCTGAAGTCGACATAATAATTTTTAATCAGTTTTTTACAGGACATGACTGAACACTAACTTGATGAAAGTATCAATATGTATGCAGTAAATGGACATCCAGTTGACACCAGACATGAAAAGTAAAAATTAAATCATAATTTTTAGGTTTCAAGTTTCTTACACCACACCATCTACAGTAAGGGAAGTTTCAGCAATATTAGTAGCAACAATAAACCTCCGGCAGTTTGGAGGAGGAGGACTAAATACACGAACCTGCATAAATGGTGAAGAAAAATAACCAAAACCTTTTAGAACACCTAGATATCTCAATTGCAGAACAAAAATGGACACAAGGTCCAGTTTTAAGTACCAAGATTCTAGAAAAAACATTACCTGCATTTCAGGTGGCAAAGAACCGTGAAGAGGATAAATAATAGCATCCATACAAGATCCTTCTGTTAAGCTTCGTACTTTTTCCTCTAGTTTTGAAACTAATTTTTCTATATCATCCTATTAAAAACCAAAATAGAGTAAGACAGGATGCAACAATCTAGATGGTTCTACCAAATTCGATGTATAGAGTTTAAAGATACGAAATAGACCTGTCCAGTCATGAAGATCAGGATATCACCTTCTGGCTCACGAACATGTATATCTACCAGTAACAACAACGTTTTTTGTTATGCAACAGAACAATTAGACTGTAAAAGAAAAACAAGATTAACCAAATCTGACTTAATTGACAACAGAAAGACTCGACCTTGAACATACCAATTGCTGTTTTTAGAGATGACTCAATATAGCTGACAGGACGCTCTTTGCTGTATAATATTTCCACGGGGTATAATTTTCCAGGTACATTCAGCACAGGGCAGCCCAAAAAGAATTCAGACACCTTTTCACCATCAAGTGTGGCAGAGGTTATAAGAACTTTAAAGTTAGATGTACGTATTCTAACCAACCGTTTCATTAGACCCAACAGAATATCCCTGATAATAATGGACCAAGTCAATATATATTCTAGAGCCTTTAAGAATGTTTGAACGTGTTCTTAGAGCCATACTAAACAATGTGACAGTAAAAGAATAAAATGAAGGTAATAAGCAAAGAGAGATCATATCTGATATACAGATAAAAAGGCCGTACGTGTTTAAACTTCTCTCATGAGCTTCATCCAATATGATTACAGAATAATCATCGAGCATTGGATCGGATAGACTCTCACGAAGTAAAACTCCATCTGTGAGGTATCTGGGAGCAGTAAACAATCCCACAATGAGAAAACTAATCGATGAATCGTATTAAAAAATAATTATAACTAAAGATTTTACAACTTCAATTACTTAATGCGTGTTTTGTTAGAAGTTCTGTCCTCGAAACGTATTGCATAACCAACATCATCTCCAAGAGCTACATCAAGCTCCTGCGCAACTCGCCTGAAGACCATAGCCCAGAAAGCCCACTTATATCAATGAGAAAATCTAGCACATATGAAATTTACAGAGAAACAATTCTGAAATCTTCGTGAAAAATTTACATCTTACAGGAATCCACAAAGACTCAAAATAACAATCATGAGTAAATGAACGAGAAACTCACCTGGCCACGGAAACAGCAGCCACACGTCGGGGCTGAGTGACGGCGATGACGCCGGACTTTGTGTAACCACGTCGATGAAGTATCTGAGAAAGCTGAGTACTCTTCCCAGAACCCGTTTCTCCAATTATAACTACCACTGGGTTCTTCTCCACGGTTTCCACGATTTTCTCTTCAAATTGAAGGATCGGAAGATTCGCCATATCACAAAGAAACACTGAAACACTCAAGAGGTTCAGCAATCGACAAAAAGAATCTGTAACTGCTCTCCTTTGCTTAACTATAAAATATCGCTACAACGATATTCATTCTCCAAGGAAACTATGGAATAGCTTCAGACTAGATAGAAGCCCTAAACGCACATTGACACTTCGAGAAAACCTCAAATCAACATACTCTTCCTAAACCCTCTCGATTCGAAAATTTCATTGGGGTTACAGATTTTGAAGAAAGAAGAAAAAATCAAATAAGCTTACTGAAGAACCTCTCTTGCGCTCAGCGGCTCTTCTCTTATTTATTATAAATTTCGTCTCTAGTCCTTTAATTTATAACAAATTTGCTTCCAGAGGTTGAAATTTTTTTCAATTATAAAACACCTACATACATTGTAAAACCAACCCGACCCCAAAAATCCTTGGATAAAAATAGTACCTATACAAGCATATATTTTGCCTCCAAGACTTTCAAAAAGAGATTTAAGTCTTCAAGGAGGAGAAAACAAGTACAACTTTACATCAACTAAAAGGTAAAAAAACTTGACTCAACATTGATAAACTGAGAAGCTCTTGCTTTTCCATAGAAAACTGAATGCTCTTCCCATTTTCTTTCTGGAGGCTGATTTACACTGCGGTTTTGATTCTGTTACAGCGACTGCAGCAACGGAGAATCCCTCCTCAGGACTACTGACTTCTGTTTGCTGTTCTGTGAGATGGGTTTGATCCCTCTGCCTCAGTTCCCTGAATAGTGACAGTAGCTTCTGCGCCCTCTCTCTTCCCCTTTGAGTCCCATTTACGGAGATAGATACCAAAGAAGGTATCACTCCTTCTTGTAAAACCATCTGGCTACATATCTCACTGTGATTGCATAATATCAGAAGCAAAGAAACAGATTGTTCTTGCTCGTTTGGTTCACCTGTGTCAAGAATGGTGCAGAGATTGCTCACGAGGCCAGGAACTGAAACCATCTCATTTTTTCCAGCCTCATTCAAAACCAAATTTAATAGAACAGCTAAGGACTTTTCTGTCCATCGCTGCTCATCACTGACGGTGAGTGATTGAAGGGCGTTTACAATCTCAGCAGATAGAAGGCAGGGGATATTAGGAGGATAAGTGGAGAGGTGAAAAAGGGCGTGAAGTGCATCGACTTTGCACTGGACTTCAGTCTCAGTCCAAAGAAGATTTACCAGGAACGGAATTGCCAGACTTGATCCTATAACAGGCTTTGCTTCTTCAAGGCACGAGAGGTTCAGATAAAGTGCGGTCACTGAACCATGAGAATCTGGATTACAGAGCATTTCCTCCAGCAGAGGAATAATTCCTGATACTAGCATCATCTCCTTGTTCCTGATATTCCAAAAAAAAAAAACAGAAATAAGGTGTAATTCTCCAGTTTGCAAGATAACAATAACCCACTTCTATTATGTTGTTGGATTCTTGGCCCATTTATAATTTTGTTATATTCCTAAGATTGTTGATACAAAACAGATTTCGTAGTACTGCGCAATTGAACTTATGAGCTTGATCGTTGAGAGAAAGAGAAAAGAAAAAGTGATATCATATGCTCACGTAGAGTATTGGAAGGATCATAAGAATCAAGGATTACCTGTTGTCGTCCACAGCCAAGTTAAAGAGAGCCATGGCTCCAACTTTCTGGGCTGCAGAGTCATTCTCATTAAGAGCTGATCCAAGAAACTGAAGCAACGCTTCAACACACCCATTTTCCCCCATGAGAATCCTGGCTTCTTCATCATCTTTTAGCAGTACTCTTATTTGCTCAACAACTCTACATTTCTTCCTTAAGGTATCCACTACACTCAAAGTGGTCAACAATTCCGTACATCTTTCAACAAGAGTAACTTGATCTTCCTGGTATTCTGATTCACAGGCTTCCTCTTCAATGGTTCCACTTTCTTCCAACGGAACCACCTTCACATCCTTAAACTTACAATAACCAACACCTTTTGCGGTTCTCATATCAGTGGACTCGGACACAGACAATGCCAGCCTCCAATAATTAAGGTCTAGAGACTCAGGGGGTCCATCAGGGACCTGAACCCCATTCTGTTCACACCAGCTAGAAATTAGAGCCTTGACACAATAGTTAGGAGTCAAGCATAGATGAGAAAGCTGCTGGTGAGTTTTTGGACATGTGTTGTGTCCATCGCTAAACCATTTCTCAATGCAGATTCTCTCATATGTTTGTCCAGATGCGATAATGACAGGGTCGTACATCAGCTGCAATGATATCGGACACCTCAATTCTTCTGGCGGAACAGACATCTGCACAGATTTCCTATTACTATTGCAGGATCTGAAGTTGAAGGAACTTAGTTTTGACAGCTGACGGTCAAAGGCACGGCCATGGGCCTCGTCAAGAGAACCCTGAATAGTTGGTGAACAAGGTAATGAACTACTACCCTGTGAATCATTGTCATCCCAGATATCACTTCTGAATAGTTTTGAGTATTTCCTCATGAGATGTAATAGATAAGCCACAATTGATTCTTTCCTCTTGTCATCGTCCATTCGAGCCCTCTCAATGAGTTTCTTGAGACATCTTCGCTCTGTGAGAGCTGCTCTTGAAGAAGTGATACCTAGTCTACTAGCAGCCTGATGGAAAATCTCAAGTTCATTATTATCAGACGAGCTCTCAAAATTCCCCCCTTGTTGGATCAATCCAATAATTTGATCGCCAATTTCCTTCTCTGATGGATCAAGTGAGAACTCGGTGTTCTCTAATTCCATCAAAATCTCCAAAATCTGCAAAAATAATATAGGCATGTAAATAAAAGCAAGAGATATCACTTCTCTGCTTTAACGTTCTCTTCCATTTGCCATGAGAAGAGAAGAAACCAGAGTACCAAGATGTGGGAACATGAATAACTAACTATCTACCTGAGATCCAATAGACTGTTGGACAATATCTTCAACACGCCTAAGGCTCTCTGTAAGAGAAGATTTCGCCTTCTCGAATTTCAAAACTACTGAATTTCCTGTTATAGCCTACATGTCAAACGAGCTGGTTAGCAAGAGTTTCCATAAGCACAACAAAATCGTTCTGAAATCTTTAATACACAAAAAAAAAAAAAAAAAANTTTAAAAAAAAAAAAAAAAAAAAAAAAAGCTTACCAAATAAAGTTTACTAGATTCAGTGCAATGGCGTAGAATGTTCTTCACTTTTTCTAAAACAACGTGAAGTGAACACAAAGATTGAATTCCAGATTTGCTTCTAGGCCGAGCAGCTTCAAGCAATGGAAAAATAGACATGATCTTGCAGTAGATCACTGAAAGGGCATTGCACATTTCTCCGTGTAGCTGAAATATGAATCTGTTAGCCACTTCCTTACACTTACATCCATAGGATCAAAGCATCTTTATGTCTAAAAGAGAGATCTTAACAAAAACGGTCGATTGACTGATCTAAAATCTGATTTAGATACCTTGGCATCACCAGGGGCAAAGAAATTTTCTTCAACCTCATTAACATCCATTGCTTCAATAACTCGCCGTATATATCAATGACACGATCTCTATGACGGCTTAGAATTCAGTACTATACAAGAAGAAAGAGGACCCAAATCAGTGCCAAGTTAAACCAATCTAAAGAGAACAATCCAAATTAATGGTTTTCCAATGTAAATGTGTTCTGCCCAGAGAAAGTGTATAAGAACAGAGCAAAGAAGACCAAAAAAGTAACAAAAGCTGGTTAGTTGGGGCATTTTAACAAACAAGTAGGATACAAAATCTCAAAAATCAACAAAGGAACAAGAAACAGAGGAAATCAGAACACAAAAACAAAAATCAGGAACCCCATAAAACAATCCCCGAAAAGAAAAATACCCAGATGAAGACAAAAATTTGTTTAAGAAGTTGATTGGAAAAACAGAGGAACATACTTACCAGACATGAATCTTTGATCTGCATCTCGTAGAAGTAGACATAAAATCGATCACGAACCAAAACAGGGAATCAAAAGAAGAGAGAGCATCAAAGCATTAGTAAAATGATTCCTTAAGACGTTATTTCTAGGTAGTTTCTACGACGGTGTGATTTTACAAGAATCTGAGCTTTTCAAGGCAAATATCTCGATCCCAACAATCAGAGAGAAGAGAGAGCTCTGGCTATGGCTATTACCGATTGGAGATTTAGAAAGAAAATTAAATAAATAAATAAAATAAATATAAGTGAAAAGGAGAAGTTCTTCTCAAGTCAAAATAAAGCCAAAACTTGCGAGTGGCATTGCAAGGTCGTAAGTACACACAATAGATTTTTTTTTTCTTTTACTATAAATAATAGTTTCCATACTTAGTGCTTTGTAAGAAAAAGATTCTGTTATTCTTTAATCAAACGACTCTATTAATTTTCGGATTCAAATGATTTTGAATATAACTGAATTTGTATAAGCAACGGTATTATTAAGGTACTTAATAATTCAAAAGAAAACAGCTTCTTAAGACACTCATAATTGTTAGGAATAAAGTGAAAAAATGACATCATTATTGTGATGTCTGTCAATTAAAGTACAAAATATGTCTATATTTAAAACATAATGTAATTAGTAAAAAGAAAATGCAATATAGGTTTAAATATTTGTTTACTTCTAATGCAAATCTTCAATTAATACTGAAGTGGAGTAATTGTGGTCACCATCTACTTAAAAAGATATTAATAGAAACTTCGATTTTCTAAATTCGTGGAAAGTTCTATTTTGGTGAACAAATGGTGTAATATGAGTAATAACATCATATATATAATGTAGAATAAACAACTTTTGACCATTCTTAATAAATAAGAAATAAATAAAATAAAAATAAAGTAAGGCCAAGGAAATGAGAGGTCCATTTTTCACCGACATTCACATAGTAATAAACACGTCTTTATAAAAATATTATATAATTCAAAAATTGCATCTCTTTTTCCTTCTGTGTATACCTAAGTTCACCTTTACTGACGAGGACTCGTGGGCCACTCATCTCAGTGACTTTCTAAGGTAAAAATAATTTCTTTTACTATTTGTATTATCTTTGGGTTTTTTTTCTAAATGGCGTTTATGATGATCTAATTAATAATTTATTATTATGGTTTAATTTTTTATTTGCTGTATTACGGTAGCTTAAAAAAAATTTTAAGGATAGATTTTAGGTCATGAATCGGATTTTGTCGATCTAATGTT
The DNA here is from genome assembly GCA_900406405.1 of Lepidium africanum. Classification (NCBI taxonomy): domain Eukaryota; kingdom Viridiplantae; phylum Streptophyta; class Magnoliopsida; order Brassicales; family Brassicaceae; genus Lepidium; species Lepidium africanum. Next base: position 32,381 of record OVAX01000057.1, on the reverse strand, counting down.
GACCAAAAGAAAAAATTGGTTTTTTTAGGGTTAAAATATAGTTATTGTTAGTTAAAAATGATGGTTTTCAACTTTTTATGCATATCATTAATAATATAGAATTATGTAATTAGGATGGTATCAAATTTAGTAAAATATTTTTTTTCAATTTGATCGACAAGATTTTATTTATAGTTCAAATCTGCTTATAATCTTTTTACTTTCAATTTTAACATACAATATAATAGAATTGGACTATGGCGTATAAACCACCAAACTAAAGAATAATTATACTAATAATAAATGTTCTAAAAATAATTATTTAATCATTTTTTCAAATAGTTTTTTAATCACTTCAAACACTTTCTCATAGTTAATTTTTTAATTTAAAAGTTTTTAAGGCAATAAAATTTATAAATAAATTATGTTACCCAAACTAATTTTTGGTTAAAATATAGAGATGAAGACAAAATGCAGGTTATTGTTTTTTTGTAACTCTGGAGTTCCTATACCTTATGAGATGAGAGTAGACTATACTTTTGAGGGTGGTGCAGTTCACGGATAGACCCTCACTTTCAGGTATTCAAATGGGTCGAAAATATGGGCACATATCCATGTAGGGATGACCAGAAAATTGTGATTTAGTTTCGTATAGCAGGGAAATCGAACCTACGAATTTTTTAAAGTATGACCCGTTTTCAACCACTTAACCACAAGCTCCTTATCAAAATGCACGTTATTGTTAACAAGAACTATACAATGTTTTGATGAATCACTCGAATAGTTAGTTTTTGTTTAGAATTGAATATTGAATACTTTTGGTAACAAAACTTTTGTGGAAGGCTTTGTTATCAGAAAATCTTTTGGCAAAAAAATGTGGCTTGCATAGAAAAAAAGATGCAAATAATTAACTATTCTATTCTATTAATAATATAATATTCTGCAAATAATAACTAATGTACTGTTTAATTTTGAGCATATTCTTCTCGTTAGTAAATAAATTGATAAAATATTTATAATAACTAATGTACCGCAAAATGCACTCTCCTTTTAAAATTATTTTTAAACAAAAATTATTCAAAGTTTGATAAATAGAATAGAATAGTTGATTTTTAGCCCCCCC
>OVAX01000057.1:0-31270 GCA_900406405.1 Lepidium africanum | reverse complement strand
AAAAAAAAAAAAAAAAAGTTTATTTTTTGCCCCCCCCCCCCCCAAAAAAAAGAATAGAATAGTTAATTTTTGTTTAGAATCGAATCTTGAATACTTTTGGTAGCAAAACGTTTGTAATAGTTTTTGTTATTTGAGTTACCCATCATATGTTGCTTAAAGCCAAAAAGAAAAGAAAAGAAAAGAGAGAAGATGCAAAACAGAGATGTTTGAATTGTAATCGAGGGAAGGTCAAGGAGATTTGCCGACTTCAGCGGCCGACACGCGCCGACAATACATGCATATGTCGGCTATTTAGATCTCTACATTTATTCATTTCCTAAATTACAATAATACCTTCCCTCTTAACGTTCCTTGAATCATCTTTTATTATATATTTTTTTCTGTGTTTTTTAGAAATTATTTTTTGTCACTTGTCAAACCATGTTCGCATTTTTTTGTTTTAATTATTCCACGCCAATTTTTTGTAATGATTATATTATATAATTACATAAGTTGTTCCATTTTTGCCATTAAAAGTTTGCACAATATCAAAGATAATATTGAAAAGCTTATGAAAGAAAAAAACTAAAATCGTCGTTTTTACTTTACTAAAAAGAAAATGAATAGCACCTGATTAAAGCACAAAGTTAGTTTACTAATTAGAAAATCAAAATATAGTACCTCACATAATCACAAAATTTTAGAGTTTTTCCTTTCCCTCAAACCATGAGATTCGATCTAACCATAAGAAGAACGCTTGTCTGAACCATGTATAGATAAAACTATGTATAGTTGATCAAACTAACCTTAACAATGAACACATTAAAAGCAAACAATTTATTTTACGTAAAACTGATTTCTCTCTAAGATCATCTTCATCGGTAAAATTAGAATGAGTTTCTTTCTATTTTTAAAATGAAAAAATTAGAAAAGTGATAAAAATATGGAAGAAAAAATTTTAAACAAAAAACTCATAGAAACACATGAGAAACTCCATTGCCACATGTCTATTTTTTATTGAACAAAACATTTTGAAAAATAAAATTTATATAAAAATTAAATTCTAATAAAAATATTATTATTTTATTGTTTATAAACTGAAAGAGTTTCGTAACCGTTGAAGATCCTCTAATTACCCTAGAACTCATTTCAGATTTTTTTGTTTTTGTTATTTTTTTTGTTTTTACTCTATTTTCAGGGATTTTTATCGTTTTGGGTCTTTTGTTTAAAGAAGTTTGTTGAAAAATAATTCAGTTTACAAAGGGGTCGAATGGTATGTAGCTTTTCACGTTTTTACGTTTTGAAAACGTGATTCCGCCGAAAACATACCATTTATAACAATACGCACGGAATGAAATAAAATGAAAATTAAAAAGTATTTTTCAAATCCATCCCTCTTATTTTAGATTTTTATCTAGTTTATGCAAAACTTGATTCATCTATTTAAGAGTAGCTTTTTGGTATTTCAAAAAAATAAAAAAAGCTATTTCTTTTTTTTTCTTTTACATTTTTACGAAATCTCTTAATTCAACTTCATCTTTATAATCACAACTACACATTCATCATTACTACATAATTATAAGAAGCAATACATGCTAAAATCTCGACTTTTAATATGAAGTCATTAACAGGAAGTGGAAGAGAGCTACACTTACCTCGTCGGCAACAACATATAAGATTGCAATATTACATGGAAGAAAGCAACAAACAGCAAGACAAATAACACAAGCCAGTCTAACACAAGACACAACAAAGAAAACAACAAAGAAAACATTGAAACCGAGAAAACTAATACACAGCCTACAAGTGGAAACCCACAAAGTATATATGGAGAAATTGTTTTTTGGAGTGGAAGCCACTTCTATGCAAATGTTATTACATGTTAGTTGGTTTTAATTTATTTGATTTTTTTATGGATTTGGTTTAAAAAGCGAGCATTCGAATTTTTTAATATATAATTAATATTTATTTTTGTAATTTAGTAGTATTTATTTCATGATTCAATTATTCAGCAAAAAAAAATCATTCGTGTGTTTTAATCCGTTCAGTTGTTTTATAATTCCGTTCAGTATTATTCAACTGTTCTAATAAATCCGTTCATATGATTCCGCTATCTCATGATTCAGCAATTCAGCTATTCAATTGACATACCATTCGAACCCTAACTTTATAAAATCACCTTTTGTAAATATGTAACCATTTTGTATGACTTTTATATGCATATTATTTTTAATAATTTTTTATTTATTTTTAAATGCACTTATTAATGCTATTTAAAAAAAAAAATTGGACCATTTTGGTATTTACATCATTGATTTTTTCAATCCAACAAACTACTATATATCTAAAAAGAAAAAACTGGTATGCATCTTAAGACTATATATACTTCAACATTTGTGTTTTTTTTTTTAATATTGAGCCATAACTAGTTGGCCATTAGTCAAATTTTTGCATAATACAGGAGACGGGACTCGATCCCTCAAAATGCAAATGCGTCTGTCTTTAATAACTTTACCACCTGCTACTAGACTAAAGGTCACTTGCAATTTTTATGTTTTTCTATTTCACGAAAATAATGAAAAAGTTTTTGATTTATAAATGGAAATTCATATATTTAATATGAAGCGAATTAATTTAAATATGTAGGACATAAATGATTGTGTAACATTTTTTTCATATTAAATTCTATTTTCGAGTAGATACAATGGCTGGTTACAATATTCTATCGTAATTAATGTTATGATGCTTGACATGTTTGAACGATGGTTTGAGTTTTGTAGCTGACAAGTCATTGGGGGGTTATGGTCGAATTGGTGACATGTCGTACATGTCTTTATTTGGTGGTAAATTATTGTATAAATATTCATAAGTTTTGGAGTATGCATCACTCTTGTGGATTTGGATCTTGGGGCATTTAAGAAGTGAACACAATGTTTTATCGATCTTGTGGGTTTGGATGTTGCTTGCTTTTATCACACTCTTGCTTGTAGGTTTGGATGTTGATGCACTTAAGAAATGAGAAATCAGAAACAAAGAGAGAAGAAAACCAGAAAAGGGCAATGGAGGTGGCTAGTGGCAGTGATCGATAGAGATCTCAGTTCGAAGGTTGAAGAAGGAAAGTTCAAAAATACGTGCCTAACTAGACATCTTTTGAGAGAACATGTGTGCTGTTTGAGATGTACAGAAGAAACAAAAGGAAACAAGAATATTGAGTGTCAACTAAGTGGTTATGGTATAATGGTTTTCATTTTAGAGATATAGTTATTCTATTGGTCCAGGTTAGAAATCAATTTCTTTTAGCGCGAAATGCACAAAATCTACTTCATTAATCAAAGACTTGTACATAAAATTTTCCGGTTCTTATAAAGATTATGGGCGGTTAGAACTCCGCATGAAGAATTTTGTGTCAACAGAATCTCATCTCAAAACTAATTGTAGTTATTAATGAATTTGATCATTTAATCATATATACAGCCGAGTAATTCTCTAAGTTGTTATGATGATTTAACTAAATTAAAAAAAAAAAATTTGAAGGTGGACTTTAGGCTATGAATCGGACATTATCATCGATAGATTTGTTGGATAAAAAAAAATCATATATACGAATTATCAATGTAACAGCAAGAAAGGAAAGCAATTTCATTTTAAGGATCATCCGAAGATATGTTTAACAAATGGTTGAGTTGGGTCTGAGGCAGTACATTAAACCTGAAAATTTTGAGAAATGTACTTAATCAACTATTGAACCAAAAAAAAAAAATAATTCAATCAACTACTTGATATGATTTGTGTTATAATGATAAATTATGTGTTGCCTAATTAAATTTTTATAAAAACAAATTAAATACAATGTTACTGAACTAGTAAATTTTTAAAAGTACCATTGAATGTATTTTTATAAGAAGTATTTAATTTTTCTTATTGAAAAAATAAATATCCGAGAAGTTTCAGAGTAACTAAAGCCTAAAGCGTATCATAGGAATTTTAATTTTTCTATAACATTATTTATAAAACCTAAATTATTCAAATATATTAATTTGATACACCTTCTCTAATTTTTGGAATAGTGTAATGTTGTATCGTCCTCCGACCGAACAAATTATTATAAGTGTTAATCAGTTGAGGGTCCCTTTTCTTACTTTTTCAAATGAGACACGTATCATATGGAGTTATTGTACTAAACTTTCGGAAAATTGTCCACGAGTAACAACTTAAACCTCAGATGTCGTCAATGACAATATAATTATAAAATGGTGCCTTCAAATAGAAAAAATAATGGAGTTCCACAATAGAATTATGAAATGAAAGGACAAGTTGACCTTGTTTAAGAGACGGATCTTACCGGAAAACAAAATGTCATCTTTGTTTCTTTTAAAGTCAGTTTATATAATCATATTTACAAGTTAAATTATAGATTTATATGTCAATTTGGTCGTAAACAGCTTTCATATTTTTTGCTAATTTCATACAACTATATCAAAAAAGCTTGGAATTGTTTCTTTCTGTAGACTCAAATATTTAGAAATGACTCCATTCTCCATATTTGGTAGTCACAACTCACAACTCAAGACTTGATAACCAAAGTAGGGAAAAGAAAATAATATTAAATATGAGAAACGGATACAAAAGATACAGAAAGTTTAAATGGAAAAATAAAATCCCAAGAACTTGATAACCAAAGATCTTCACCTAATCCACAAAAAGAAAAATGAAACTCTTTTGTAAGAACACACATTGTGAAGAATATCTGTTGATGTAGATTTTGGAGTTAGATAAACAATGATAAGCAAAAAAAAGTTAGCACTAAAGGTTGCGTAGGAATCAAGTTTTGTGTCGTATAAACAAAAACATCTCTCTCTCTGGCTTTTCATACAGCAGAAGCAAACGCATCAGCACTAAAGCGACTCCTTAACTTTACCAAATTTAGATGAAGTTGAGAAAGAGAAAGAGAAAGAGACCTAAACTGAAGAATCCGAGAAGAGGAGGAAGATGCGGAAGAGCCTTCACTTAAACAGGAAGCTTTTGTTGCAGAATATGTGTCACTTTCACTCTTGTCTTCAAAGCAAAACCAAACACCGATAAGCACAAAGTTCATAACTCAGTATCAGGTGAAAATAAACAAACATTGGAGAATCATCTGCCTGAAGATGGGTTCCCTTCAGACACCGATAGGAATGAGAAGCTCCTCATTGTTAGATACTTCCTGCGGATATTTGCTCAGAGAATTACAGGCAAGTTTGTTTAAAGCTTCTGTTTGTTTCTTTCATATGATATGTAAGAGTATTCTGATCCGTAGATGGTCATTGTCTTTTAAACACAGATGATATGGGATGAAGTTGGAGAAGATAAATTTGAGAGAGAAAAAGTGTTACTTGATATAGAGCAGGAATGTGTAGAGGCTTACAGGAGGAAAGTTGACCAGGCCAATGTTTCCAGGTCTCGTCTTCATCAAGAGTTAGCAGAATCTGAAGCCGAACTCACCCATCTTCTCCTTTGCCTTGGTGAAAGATCAGTACCTGGAAGGGTAATTCTCATTCTTTCTTCCCTTGTATCTGGATACAGATAAACAAAACCAAGATTCTAGCCCACATATTCAGATAAGTTGTTGTCAATGTATTTACAGCCAGAGAAAAAGGTAGGAACGTTAAAGGAGCAGCTGGATTCTATTGCCCCTGCATTGCGTGAGATGAGGCTGAAGAAAGACGAAAGAGTAAAGTTATTTCGATCTGTCAAAGGGGAGATTCAGAAAATTTCAGCAGAAATAGCAGGTAAATCGACATTTGAAGAGTCATCTACAAAAATAATCATAGATGACAATGATCTCTCTGATAAGAAACTTGAAGAATATCAGAATGAACTGCATCAGCTCCATGATGAGAAGGTACATTTTTAAGACCACTTTGGGTGTTGTTGTGAGCATACCTTCCTTTGTGATCAGACAGTTTTGGCTTATCTACCATGTTTTTAAATATTTTGTGTCAAACAAGAATGAGAGACTACAGAAGGTTGAAATTTATATATGCGCCATACGAGATCTTTCAGCAACATTGGGAACAGAAGCATCGATGATCATAACAAAGATTCACCCCAGCCTGAATGACCTCTATGGAATATCCAAAAACATCAGTGATGATATCTTAAAAAAGCTCAATGGCACTGTTGTGTCACTCGAAGAGGAAAAACACAAACGCCTGGAAAAGGTGAAGCTAATTAGACATGTTTCAATTCACTGTCTAGCATTTCTTGGGGACGTACCTAAGAATATAGCTTAACATATATAAGGGTTGTTATCTGACCTTTTAAGACATCTTTGAAATGGCAGCTTCACCAACTTGGTAAAGCTTTATCGAACCTGTGGAATCTAATGGATGCATCTTATGGAGATCGTCAAAAGTACTCTCATGTCATTGATTTACTATCATTCGCACCATCAGATGTCTGCTCTCCTGGCAGCATTACATTAAGCATAATTCAGCAGGTAAGTATATAATGAAGTACAAGGATCATACTAGTGATAGATGATGTTGACAGCCTTGTATTGTGTGCAACTTTTCCCAAGGCTGAGGCTGAAGTCAAGAGACTAGATCAACTGAAAGCAAGCAGAACCAAAGAACTTTTCCTCAGGAAGCAAAAGGAACTAGAGAATACATGCAACGTATCGCATATGGAGACTCCAGCAACTGAGATGGGAAATATAACGAACCTTGTAGACTCTGGTGAGACTGAGTTTTACTTTCTGTAACTGCTGCTTGGCCATTCTTAAAATTGTTCATAATACTTCTCTTAATTTTCTCTTTTTTGGTTCCAATCCTTCATAGAACCTTCATTTTCATGATTTGAATTCACGAACCTAATGAGAACAAATGTGTATGTAAACACGCGTATGCATACTGAATGCAATTCTAAAATGGTCAATATAGAACAAAAATTGTTTGTAAAACCACTAAAAACACCCAAGATATCAGTGCTTGTCTGTATCATATATGTCAAACTCATTGCAGAGTTTTTACTCTTTTTAAAGGGGAATTAGACCATATCGACCTTCTCACTGCCATGGATGAAAGGATAGCAAGAGCAAAGGAAGAAGCAGCAAGTAGGAAAGGAATAATTGAGAAAGTGGATAGATGGATGTTAGCACGTGATGAAGAGCGCTGGCTAGAAGAATATGACCAGGTTTTAGCTATTCTCAATCGAAAAATGGCTGCATTTTATTTCTGTAGTCTAATTTCTGCAACACACAATTTTGTTATCGCAGGACGAGAATCGGTACTCAGTAAGTAGAAATGCTCATCGAAACCTAAGGCGCGCAGAACGGGCACGTGTAACAGTTAATAAAATCACAGGTAATACAAGCATTTCCTTGGGGTCTAACTTTTAGATACCAAAGAATAAAGCTACCAATTATGCATATTTTAAAATTATAAAGCAACTATACACTGACCCTAGTTTGATATTCTTACCAGGATTAGTGGAATCTATATTGGTTAAGACTAAGAACTGGGAGGCAGAAAGACAGAAAGTGTTCTTGTACGATGAGGTGACACAACTATAGCTCTGTCTTTGTGAATCAACAGTGAGAAACTCTGAATTAGATAGAATAATCACCTGTTTGTTCTTCAGGTACCACTTGTTGCAATGTTACAAGAATACAATAAGCTGAGGCATGAAAAGGAAGTAGAGAAGCAAAGGATCAGGGTTAGTCTCTCATCAGAGATCATAAAGAAACCGAACTGAAGAAGAAATTATTATAATTGGGACTTGTTTGAAAATTAAATGCAGGAAATGAAGAAGATCATTCAACAACCTGTAGCTGAAGCAGATAATTTATTCATGGCAAGGCCAACTAGCAGCAATCGACGAATCTCAAATCGAAGCATCAATGGTGGATTTGGAAGTGCAAGTCCTTTAAACAGAAAGTATTCAGGAGGATTCAATAGCACTAATAATTACACAGCTCTTGGCACATCAATGAGAAGAGAAACCAGAAAGAGTACTCAAGCATCAAAAATACCAGTGGTTAGGCTCAGTCTTCGTGATGACACAACTTCTGTTGTGTCACTGTTTTCAGGTCCATTGTCTCCTTGAGACTTCCCTTCATGTTTTAACACATTCAAAATAAAAAGTACATCTCTGTAACAAGATTTGAGTTAATCACTTTTGGAACCTTTTGTTTAAGTTATGAAACCCATCTTGAGGCTTAGACTCTTTCACTCGCACTCAGATTCATTCGTTGTCTATCTATTTGTGTTTATTCGATTCAAACTGTAAGGCTTTACATTACATTCAGAAAATATTAATTAGCCTATTTTACTCGAGGGATAATTGGGAAAAACGGCCAATTTCTCATTAAATTTTTTCTGTCGTACCGAATTATATATGAACTTTTGAGGTTGATATTTTAGTACAAAAAATTTAAATTCTCTACACAAACTTTTTATTTTGTGCCAAAATACACATTGACTAAACAGACGGGGTTACTCAACCGTTAATAATCCATTTTTACAACACATGTAATATGATGTGGCATACTCCAAAGATGAGTTGGCAGAAAAATGACCAATTTATGACTGAACTTTTTCCGCCGTGCCGACTTCTACGTGAACTTATAGACCTGATATTTTTCCAAGTTTAGTGCAAAAAATTCAAATTATCTACACAAACTTTCTAAATGAGTTGTTAGTCAACTATTAATTATCTATTTGTATGATACATGTAAAGTGATGTGGCTAAGTAAAACAGGGTGATGTGTAATCACTTGATTATCGAACACAAATGAATTGCATATTTTTTAGTCGGTAAAAATTTTATGGATTTAATTCAAATGTTAGGGATTTAACATAATTTTGGTCTTTTTCCTTACTCAATAAAATGAAATGACATCGTTTTATGTTGTCTTTTAACATTACCATCTGACCACGGATCTTTTAGTCGGTAAAAAATTTCTGAATTTAATTCTAATGTTAAGAATTTAAAATAATTTTGGTTTTTTTTCTTTACTCAGCAAAATGAAATGACATCGTTTTATTTTGTCTTTCAACATTACCAGATGACCTCTGATTTTTTAGTCGGTTATTTAATTCTAATGTTAAGGATTCAAAATAATTTTAGTTTTTTCTTTTCTTTACTCACCAAAACAAGACAATATAGTTTTATTCTACGTTACTATCTGACATATGATTTATGTCATATCACTTTACATGTATCATACAAATAAGTAATTAATAGTTGACTAACAACTCATTTAGTCAATGTGTGATTTTGCACAAATAAGAAAGTCCGTTTAGAGAATGTGATTTTTTTGCACTAAACTTGGAAAAATATCAGATCTATAAGTTCATGTAGAATTGGCACGACGAAAAAGTTCAATAAGAAATTGACCACTTTCCCGCCAACTCATCTTTGGAGTGTGCCACATCAGATTACACTTGTCCTAAAAATGGACTATTTAACGGTTGATTAATAGTCTCTTTGGTCAATGTGTATTTTGACACAAAAGAAAAAATTCATATAAAAAATTTAAATTTTTTGTACTAAACTTTGAAAAACTTCAAAAGTTCATATAGAACTTCATTACATAGTTTACTGAAAAATTGACTGTTTTCCCGGGATATATGACAAGTGTGGCGATAAAAGTAAAGCTTTACATTAAATTCAGAGAATATTAGCCTAATTTAGTCGAGGGATATATGAGAAGTTTGGCGATCTAGTGTAAGTTAAGAGAAAAGTATTGTATTACTGAATTACTTAATCTTTAATCACCTCACCAATTGTATAGGAATATTATAAAATTTCTTTCTCACTAGTCACATTTAATAAAATTACATAATATGCTTTCTTATATTGTGGTTAAATCTTGTCTTTTCGTATAAACTGTTTTTTTCTCCCTTTTTTAGTAACTTTTTCTCTTTTTCTTTAAATATAGAATAATCCAATAAACATAAAAATAAACTTCATATTTCCCTACATGGCTACATCCCTCTTATTTTCTCTCTATTACTCTAATTTTAATCACTAGAAAACAACAATAGATCTGATCACACCCAAAGTCTTCGTATAGACAAAAAGCCAAAACTAAAACAGATACGACCTAAATATGGTGACTCACTATTATAGTCATACGAGAAATTACAAGTTAATGGTCTAATAAATACTCATAAATAAATGCGAAGAGACATCTCTTGTTGGTTTTCGTTTTCCACTTGTATATTTCGCGGAATCTAATATTGGGATACGTCCACATTGCAACTTGTACATTTTTAAAAGAAATTTCAACACACAAATCTATCTAAGATTCTTGGCGTCGTATATATCTATACTCCTTTTTGTATTACTATATCTTAAGGTACATAACAAAATACTCGTTGGAAATAAATATGCAATAAATACCTTCAGTAACATCAGAAGAAAAGTCAGTTAATTAGCCTGGTCAACATAAAAAGTCTAAGACGAGTTAGATAAAAAGTCTACATTCTCTGCAAAAGAATTAGTATCCGATTAATCATATACATATATATATATATGATATAAATGTGATATATAAAGCCCTAGGCAATAGGGAAAAGTCCAAGTAAGTAACAAGTAGCGAAACATGAGATGCAGATCCAAATCTGTCGGCACTAAATCAGATAACAAGTGAACCCAATGCTGTAATAAAATATTCCTCAAAAAAGAGAAAAGGGCAAAACGGTAATAAACAAAAGCTGGCTCAATCTTTAGCAAAACCTATAATCACCACCGTCAATGGTAGCGTTTGAAGCCACCGGAGGAATAGCGAAATGCCATAACCTCCCGGCGGCGTTGACTCTATATTTCCGGCATAAAAACTCCTCCGCAAAAGTCTTCTCTACTCTCCGATTAACATCGTGTAAAAACACGTGTGTGACTCCTGGTTTCTTTCGATTCCTAGCCATAACCGCGGCTGAGAAAATCGCCGCCATTCTTCCTGGAGCTTCCGGGAAGTAACCTTTAGGAGCATCAAGCATAATCAGATCCCATTCTGTATCGTAGAACTCACTTGGTAAACCTGTGAGAGCGAGTTTGCATCGTTCGTTTCCTCGAAGATAAGCTTTCGATGGAAAACAATTTGGTTCCGATTTATACGAACGGAGAAGCGAATCAGCTTGTTTAAGCTGAGTTCTGTAACGCACGTGATGTGCACGCAAGAACGGTGAGTCTTTCGTCACTTTCTGAAACCATTCCTGATCTTCTTCTAAGAACAAGGTTTTGCCACGTGGATTTAACGAAGCCCACATGAGTGAGTCAAAACCGAGACCGAAGACGAGGAAGTTAGCCGGAGCTAGCTTTTTCAAGATATTGAAAGAGATCGAGATCTCGGCCATGTTTTGTTGTGGAGTAATACGAGAAGTAGCGTAGTGAACAATCGCTTGAAGCTGAATCGGAGTCGCAGCATAATCTGACGCAGCAGCAATCGCTCGGCTTTTGGCGGTTGCGGTTGAGCAAAGGGAAAAAGCGTCGTCAGCTGTTCGTATAAAGCTTGTGAAAAGTAAAGAACCTCCGACTAAACCGGCGAGTAAAACAGCCGTAATGATCCATCGTTTCTCCGATGGGATTAACTTGGTCATAGCCTTTTATCGATCTTCTCAGATCTGATTTTCTTTTTGTTTCTTTTTTTTGATTTTGAGGGTTTGGTCGAGCGAGAGCTCGGAGAAGAAAATAGAAATGTGAAGAGGAATGTTGATTGGGGGACTGAATCGGGAAAAACTTTGGGATATTATTTCTTGGAGAAGGTCTGAGATGTGACACGTGTCCATATCCGACCATTCAAGTAGCTTTGGCTAAAGTGGGAGATGTAAACATGACACGTAACTGTGGCTTATTCGAATTTGAAAATAAAATATCGATGGACCTATGTTTTTTTATTGGAGTATTGGGTTACGTGCCCACGTTAATATTCTTAAGATAATATTAAGTCACGATTAGTAAGGGGGTTATTGGACAACGTATTTTTTGGGATTTGGATGTATTTTGAATCAAAAGTAAAATCTAGTGTTATTCAAGGATGTATCCGGTGAAATATGATAAAATATATTGTTATTTAAGGAAGTAGTTCTGATGTAATTCAAAATACAACACAATCAGTGTTATTCAACATATTTAATAGATTATGACGTAATTGTTTTTGATGTATTCTATAGGCATTTCACGACCAACACAAATCATTAGCTTTTAGTGAGGATCCTGAAATCCAAATTATAATTATAATTTATCATTGTCAATTAAAAAATAAATGCAGACTTCGTGTCATCAATTGAATCAATGATCTACAATCGAATTCTTCAATAGTAAATCATCTAGAAACATCAAATTTTTCTGGGTTTTTTCTTCCGATCGATCTACTAATGGATTAATGGTGTGAGCCAATCAAACGAAGAAGATGGATCTGGGAAATTTCATCATGATCATCTTCCCTTTGCAACAATTCTATGGCCTTTTGTCATGATGTTGATAAAACTTGGATCAAAGTCTCATAAAAAGATTATAATGCTTGCGATGATCGTTGTATCCATCTAAGGTCAAGTCCCCTTAGTGCTTTTCAATAAACAATACAACCATTTTTGCAGGTTTTGGGTGCCTTTAACTTATCATTTGGTCTTGTTTTGTGATATTTTGATATTCAAGTCACGCCTGATGTTTTAGGAGTTAAACTTTCATAGAAACTGTAAAATTTTTAAATTTTTCTTGAAATCTACTTTTTAAATTTGAACTCGAGTATCAAATTGAAAGATTGGATTTGCAACAGTAAAAATTAAGGGTTTAGAGCATATTTTATCCTAATTGAGGATCAGTAACAATTGACTCACATAGAAGGAGGGTAAAGAGTACGAGTCAGGAATACAGATGCAGAGCTTCTACTGGATCTGCATCTTCTGTAGAAGTATTTTCGCGAAGAGGAATTGTCAGAGAAGAAGGGAAAGAGAATAAAGCTATTAAACGACATAAATTTTCAGCGTTTTGGATTATAAAATCCGGTAAAGTCCATTAGATGTAGTTTTAAAATCCATACCAAAATCAATTAAAATCCATTAGCAAAATGTCTAAATCATATATAATTCACTAAAATCCACCGTTTTACAATCCTTTGAAACCTTCCTTCAATAACAGCCCCTAAGATGATAGTACATGTCCAATATTAAAAACAAGCTCCACTGTATCGTTTCTAGGTGTTGAGTGTTGACATTCAATAATTTTGAGTTACAGAAAATAAAAGACATTCAATAATTTTGATTTTAGATAATATTTTATAGTACTCTTTTTCCTAAGTGTTGATGTTTTAAAATTTTTACACATCGATTTTTTTACAAAATGACATTTTAGCTTTATTTATTATTAAAAAAAATTGAGGTCACATATACAATAAAAATTAGAAACTTCAATTTTTTCTACTTAACTTGTATTATTTAGTTTCAAAGAAAAAAAGAATCAATGTTGAGGCATATACTTTACAAATGATTGAATTCTTAACATTATTTACGGTCAAGAAATCAGATTACTAAAACATAAATTTTTAAAATGTCCTTTTCCAAAACATCAATCAATCAGAATGGAAAGGAGTATTATATTTATAGGTGGACTAATTATATATATAAGAAGAGTTTTGTTCTTTCCATAGGTGAAGACATTTCAGTATAACACATCATCTTTATTTTTTTTATCAAGCAACCAATGAAATCGTTGTATTAATACAAGTCATTATCTCAAAACACACCATAAGAATACGAATCAATGATTGACGATAGGCTTTATTTCTCGTAATGTTGTATCGCTGACTGAAATTCTTACGTTTTTGTAGTTGTCAAATCTCTGCACATTCCTCCCGCGAACCCTAGAGTATTCTATTAAGACTAGAATTTTGGTACGAATATGGAGAGATTAACACGTGAATTTGAAGCAGTTTTTCTTCACGTCTCTATTGGGTACCAAAATTGGGATTGTAACGACTCAAATTTTCTATGAAGGTTTCTTATTCTATTTTTTTTTTGAGTCGTGTGATGAAAATTGGGATTGTAATTGTAGATCGTGAAGTTGGTGGAGACTTTGGTCCGTATCGACAATATCAAGAAATTTTCTTTGCAAACAATATGCATGGTAGCTTTTAGAGTCATGTCATGTCTATCAATGGTTTTTGCTTTAGTGAGGTGATTATCTCAAATTTGGTCAAAACTTTTTGCTTGGTTTTTTCACTGTGTAAATTGTTAAAACTTTGAGTTTTTCTTTTTCCAGTTAGTGATGACCATGAGATCTAATGCCTCTTTTGTCTAATCTTGTAGCAAATCTAGACAACTTTGGGAATAAACGAATGAGAAAGCACACACAGAGAAGAGCTGTCGATTACACGAGCACTATAGTGAGATATATTTAGATAATGTATTCCCATTGCGGTTACAATTTAGTTTTCTGTGAAGTTTTCGTCTTCATATCTCTATGTTCATAGCTTATCCTTTCCCCAATTGATTTCCCAAGTCCTATTCATCTTACCAGTCATAAGATAACATTGTCTAATATGCACCTAATTGGTCATCTTCTACATATGTTGTCATTAGTATCTTTTGCTGATTTTTGTTATTGACTCATTTATGTTTTGATAAACTCATTATTGCCTAAAAACATCTCCAATGGTTATCTTCAAATTTTCCCTCAAAATAAGTAAAAATGAGGTAAACTTAAAATAAGGGGGAGTTTTGCTCCAATAGTTACATTCATTTCCTCTCTCAAAAAGGAATATTCCTAATATATTCTATTTTTCTATATATTTTTTTCTTTCAAAAACACTCTCTAACTTTTAGAATTAACAAATATTATCCATTTATATTATTTTGTGAAATTGTAATATAAAATTACAAATTCATTTATATCATTTGAACATATAAAATAATAACTATTATTAATTTATGTTTATTTATGCATAAAATATAAACATATAAAAAGTTAAGGGTTAAAATGCAAAGAAAAAAGTTCATATAAAAAATGAGAGAGGTGAATAGTGTTCCTTCATATTTAAGGGGATACAAAAAAATCAATTTTTCCCTCAAAATGATGTACCATTGGAGATGATTTTCTTTCATTTCTCTCCTCATTTTGATATTTTCCCTAAAAATGATGTATCAATGGAGATGGTCTAATAACCCATGGAACAGTCATAATTCTTATTACCTTATTATGCTGTACAACCAGATTCATGATCACGTATGCATCGGATCTCTAATATATTTTTCCTCTTTCACACTCGTGTAAGCTTCTTAACTTTGATGGTTAATAGTGCAGCAAAATTATATCTTCCAAAAGTAAACAGATCAAGTGGAGCTGCCATAGACATTATGTGGATAAAGGTTGCACTTACATTCTTTTAACCTTTTATGTAAATAATCTCAAGTTACTTTTTATATAACGTAATGACTAATTATTTTGTAGGCCAAGGCACTTGCAAATATTTTTTTTGGTGAACGGAAACTTGATGTAAATATTAACAAATATATTGAGCTACTTAAAAGTGGATCTTGTACCATTTGCTTAGATTAATTTCCAAAAACTGTGTAATTCTTTTTAACCAAGATTATATGGGATCATTTTGAGGGTGTGCCACTAATATAAATGATGCGGTCATGTAAGTTTAATGGTTTTTAGGATTGTGGGTTGTTTTTTTTTCTTATAACTTAGCATCAGTTGATAAGATCATTGGATGACATATGCTAAAGATCATATTAGATTATAGAGTAAAAATAATAGAAGAACAAGTAACTGACGACAACAAAGTCTCTATTTCAGATGAGGTATAGGACATTGATTCAAAATTGTAAGTATCCTATCAAATCTTCGAAAAATTTCTTATTGTTTTCCTTGTAATATATGCAAATAAGATTTTGTGGCAGATGATTCTTGCTTGCTTTATTGACTTTTCCTTATTTTTTCATTCCCTCTCTATAACTTATGTGCACTTTCTAGATACTCTTAAAGCATTCTTCACAAAAACATCAGCTCCAACTTCAAGTTACAAGATCTAGAAACAAAATTAATAGCCATTGAGAAAAATAGGGGGAGTTCACAAATATCCTGAAAGACTTTATACATCTCCTGGGGTTTTAAGCCTTTGTTAATGGTGTTGATTTGGTTGATGAAATGCGATCGAATCAAGAATCAATCTACTCCCTTAGAGAGAACATCTCTCAGAGCAGCTTTAATAAAGGTGTTGATTATGGGAATAGTTCATGAAGATATTCTTGAAGATATAACGCCTCCGCCACTCTTAATATGATAATATTGAAAAATTTTCATTTTCATTTCCACTATCTTTAATCTGTATGTATCTTCAAATTTTTTTTTCATCATACCATTTTACAAAAACTATCTATAAAAAAACCTGCAGCATCACGCAAGCATTGATCTAGTAACTTGTTATTGTTTAAACTAAAGGTCATGGATTTTTTGTTTTAACTTTTAAGCAGTGTTAGCACTGCAGGTGCATGATCAATTATAGATGCATTTTCCGTATAGCATAAAACATGACGATTTCTTACTACAAAAAAATGTATCAGCTGCATATGCTATGTATTTAAACATCTCGATAAAAATAATGATGGTAGAGTTGTGATGGTATACTACATGAATGTAATTGTTGATATCACAGAGATGGAAACCATCGAAGCTTAAATTTGAGAGAAAATAGAATCTGTTTATTCATCGTTAGAATAAAACTAATTACAAAGAGTTTGTTATATGAGAAACATACTAAGATAACCAGAATGGACAAATAAACTGGTTTACAAAACGTACTAAACCAATTTTAATTAATATACTAATACCCCACCTCATGATGGTATATATATTGATATCAAACATATCTTGCTTATGAGTTTATTGAACTGTATCGGATATAAAGCCTTTGTAAAAGCATATGCAGGCTGATGATCCATTTTAACGTGAAATGTCTTGATGACACCCTTTAAGATTTGTTCTCTAACCTTGTGCTAGTCTAGTTCAAAGTGTTTGGTTCGTTCGTGGAAAACCAGATTGTTGGCAATGTGAATTGCAGAAATCGAGTCACAGTAGAAAGCCACTGACTTTGGTTGATAAACTTGTAATTCAGTCAAGAGATTAACTAGCCATTGAATCTCCTTAACAGCAAATCCCATAGCTATGTATTCATATTTTGCAGAAGATAGTGAAACAGTTTGTTGTTTCTTTGATTTCTAATAGATCAAAGATGTACCTAAGAACATGTAGACACCAGAAGTTGATCGCCTAGTGTCCTTACAAGAGGCCCAATCTGCATCTGTGTATGCCTTTAGAAGTAGGTCACTACCAGCTGAATAGAACAGTCCCTTACCAACTTTTCCCTTTAGGTAATGCAGAACTTTATATGCTGCAGCCAAATGTGAAGGTTTCGAAACAGAACTGTACTGACATAGTTTGTTTACTGCAAACGTTATGTCTGGTCTGGTTATAGTCAAGTACATCATTTTGCCAATCAATCTTCTGTACGCCAACAGATCTTCTAATGGTTTCTCATCACTATCTTGGCATGGTTTGATGCTTGGATCCATCAGAATAGATGATGGTTTACAACCTAGAAGACCTGTATCATCAAGTAACTCCAAAGTGTACTTTCGTTGGCATAAAGAGATTCCTGAACTTGATTTTGCTATCTCCAACCCGAGAAAGTATCTCAGTGGTCCTAGGTTGCGGAGCTTGAAAACAGTTTCTAGATTGTTAGTTAACTGAGTGACATCTTCATCATTGTTTAAAGCTATGATTATGTCATCAACGTATACAAGTGTTACTATGTATCTACCTCCTTCATTTCGTATGAATAATGTATAATCATTATTCAATTTGTGGAAACAAAGAGCTTGCAGTGTCTCACTAAACTTGAGAAACCATTGCCTAGAAGCTTACTTTAAACCGTAAAGGGATTTGTGAAGTTTACATACCGGATTTGGTGGCAAAGTTTCTCCTTCTTTGGTTGTGTACCATGGAGGTATGTGCATATAGATCTCTTCATAAAGGTCACCATTCAAAAAAGCATTGAAAATGTCGCTTTGAGTTAAGTTCATTGTTTGGCAGCTGATACAGCTAACAATGTCTTGACTGTTGTCATTTTGGCAACTAGCGAAAAAGTATCCACAAAGTCTATGCCTTCTTGTTGTGTGTACCCCTTGGCAACTAGTCTCGCTTTGTACCTCTCCAAAGTTCCATCTGCATTTAACTTTGTCTAATAAACCCATTTGCATCTGATAGCCTTTTTGTTTGGAGGAAGAGAACATATGCTCCAAGTATTAGTTATTTCTAACGCTATCAGCTCTTCATTCATTGCGGCAAGCCATTAATAAAACTTCTTGGCTTGTGCAAAGGTTGAAGGTTCTCCATGAATGTTAACTGAACATACATAAGCTTTATAGCCTTCAGATAGAGTTTCATAAGAAACATAATTGGTTACTGGATAAGGAATTGCAGTATTAACATCATTGCAATAATAATCCTTCAAATAGGCTGGTTGCTTTGTGGTACGTTTCTGAGTGTGGTCAGGCGTAGTTTGTGATGTAACATCTGATGATGGAGAATGCACCATCTCAGGTTGATTTTTCATTTGTATCATCTGTTGGTGGCTGATCCAATAGACAGTCAAAATCTGGTGATTGAGTATCTTGATCGTTGAAAGGGAAAATTTAAATTGTATAGAGATTAATACACACAAAATACAATCGGAACACGCCGATTCAACGCTTCAACTTGTTTTATTAATGTAAAATTTTCTTCAAAAGTCTTACACATACTGGTTACAATTCTCACCAACACAAAACGAAAAGAACACTCAAACCCAAAACAATGGCTCTCAAGAGTTTTTTCTCCTTAAACAAAAAACTCCCCCAATATCTCTAGAGTATTAGCCGGCTTTACACACTCTAAGACCTTCTATAGGTCGTGCACCTTAACCTAGAATCTAGCAAATCTCTCAGAAATGGAAATTCTCAAGTTAAGACAAGTTTCCATTTTTGCTTAAGTTAATAGTGCCCTGTCATCGTACACTTTAACCTAGAATCTTCCATATCTCCCAGAAATGGAATTTCTCTGGTTAAGACAACTTTCTATTTCTTCTTCACAATGACCTGTTTTTTCAGTTGACAGCTCATTGTCCTAAGCTTCACCTTGACTAGCAAGTCTCCTTCCAGCTCAGCTAGAATCTTCCAAATCTCCCAAAAACATAAATTCTCTCGATAAGGAATATTTCCTTTTTCTTCACAACAACAACTTGACTTTTCTTTAAAAAGGCAACTTGACATTTTAGCTGATCTGTTCCTCGTCCAGCTCAGCCACTCATCCAACTCGTTCTCATGCTCAGCAACTTATCCAACTCAGTAACTCATCCAATTCAGCAACATGATATATGTATTAGATACTTGTCTTCAGACAGCTCCTTGTCTCTACACAGTCACATGTCTTTAGACATCCACTTGTCTTTACACCGCTACATATCTTTAAACAACCATTTGTCTTCACACAACCACTTGTCTTTACACAGCTTTCTGTCGAGAACAACTTCAGACAACCACTTGTTGAGAACAACCTCTTGGCTTAAACAACTTCTTGTCTGGCATATCTTGTATGAAATAACAACTTGTCTTGGACACATCATCAACCTTCAACTTCTGTTACGATGACTTGTTGATTCCTTTTTAACTTGGTGCTTCACCACATCTTCAATTCACATTTAATGTGTGATCAGTATTCTGTGATATATTCCTCAAGTTGTTTGATGCATCTTCAGTGATCTGTTCCTCAACTTGCCTGATTGATTCAGACACTTTCAATCTCCCCCTTTTTAGCTTAGAGGGATTATCAAGCATCTGAGTTAAAAACAACTGAATAAGTGTTAGAATGCAAACTCTATGTTGATCTTATCATTGAGTTGATTATAGCATCTTTGTCTTATGTGCTGCTTGAGCTTGTTGATTCTTGATGTATTGTTATCAATTGGCTGATTTTGACATTTTCACCTTTTGCAACTTCGGTTCATTGACTCTTAATGTCTTGATTGTGTCAGCATGCAGATTCAAACATCTTCAAAAACGTCTTCAAAAAAGACAACATTCCGAGTTATAGTCACTGCATTTGTCTCTAAGTCCAACGTTTTATACCCTTTGTATCCCATAGGATATCCTAAGAACACGCAATGTTTTGATCGAGGCTGGAATTTATGTCTTTGTTTAGAAGAGGTGGAGACATAGCAGAGACAACCAAATACTCTTAAATCTATGTAAGTAGTTAACTTTGAAGTTAAAACTTGCATTGGAGACTTTTCTTTCAACACCGGTGTTGGAATCCTATTAATCAGAAAAACTGTTGTCAATATGCAATCTCCCCAAAATTCAAGAGAAATTTGGCTCTGATACCATATCATAGAGATGAAACCATCAAAGCTTGAATTTGAGAGAAAATAGAATATGTTTATTCATCGTTAGAATGAAACTAATTACAGAGAGTTTGTTATATGAGAAACAAACTAAGATAACTGGAATGGACAAATAAACCGGTTTACAAAACGTAACTAAACCAATTTTAATCAATATACTAATAGTTGATCTTGTGTGTAACTGGTGTATGTGGAGTCAAATGAAATTGAGGAATTTGTTTATTCCTTATCTTTTTCAATTCCACAATCACCATTTATAACTGTGGAATGTTGAGTAAATTTTGTACCTTTTCTTATTTATTTAATTTTTTTTGTCTTTTCAAATTTTACATTTGATGTATACTGTATAATGGTTCACTTTGTATTCATTACCGGAAGATTACTACAAAAATAATATATTAAGTATGTATTTTAGAGATTAAAAATTTAATTGCCGAGTTGCTCTCATTATGGTGGTTAGGATGATCCAGCTAATGACTTGGCACAAAGATTTGATTCCTACCCGCTGCATTATGGTAGCTTAAAAAAAGGATTTTAGGGGTATGCTTTAGGCTACGGATCGAGCCTTGTCGATCCAATGTTGGCAAAAAAAAATTTTGGTTAATTATTTAGATAAAAAGTCTTAATAATTCCATCAACAAATTCTGAATTGTAACCCAAACCCACTCATAATACTTCTATTTCTAACCTCTATATGCAGTAAGGTGGAGTCGAAATCCAAGTGTCTAAACACTATATTACATATTTTATTACTTAAAAAAAGAAAATCATGGGAGTCGATTGCCCCTACGTGATATTGTTACATGATTCATTCCATTATTTTTTATATCTTTTAAATAAGAAATATTTTAAATAAAATCACTACAAGAAAAAAGTTGTATTGAGACGTAATATTTCGTCACAATAATGCATATTTTGTCACATATTCTTATAAATTTGTGACGGTTGGTAAATAGTTGCAGTACAAACATTGCAAATGTATATTCGTAATAAAAACGTCACAATACTGGTGACGGAAAAAATATAGTAACAATTTCGTCACAAAATGTTACAAAATAGAGTCACAACGATTTTTTTAAAAACGTAACAAATAAATTTTGTAACAAAAATGTATATAAAACGTCACAAATTATTAAAAATATTCTTAGTTACAATACAATCGTTACAATAGCTCTAATTTTTTATTGTGAATATAAAATTAACTATGAATAATATTGTACATATATTGTTATATATCATTTATTTTAGCTCGGACTCGGTTAGCTCAAGTTCCAATTTTTTTTCTTTGGTATATGAATCTAGCATAAAGGGTTTAACTCACTATGGGAGCTAAAATGGAATTCTAATGCAAACTTGGCTATGAATTAAATTTTGGCGATCTAATTATTAAAAAAAAATTATGTCAGGTTCCACATTCAGCAGAATTCAACTATTACCATTTGATTTTAAATAATTCTACAAGAATCTGCATAAAAAAACTCACCAAATCTGTATTCAACACAATTCCGTAGTTACTATTTACCCTTGACAATTTGGTCAGTGATCCAAACTTAGCAAAATTTGGTGTGAAAAGCTATAATGTATCGGGTACGAGTCCTCGAGTCATGTTTCCATCATGGTTTCCCTTAATTTTCCTTCACAGCTTGTCTTCATTGGCCGAACTCATACGTTAGACATAATTTAATCGTAAAATGTCTTCCTTATCTTTGGATCGCACTAGTTACCACAAACAAAAGTCTGATAAAAAAATGATGAAATTGATTTTGAGATATGCAAACATATCTATTCTCCAAAACAGTTGATTTTAAATAATTCTACAAGAATCCGCATAAAAAAAATCACCAAATATGTATTCAACACAATTCCGTAATTACTATTTACCCTTGACAATTTGGTCAGTGATCCAAACTTACCAAAATTTGGTGTGAAAAGCTATAATGTATTGGGTACGAGTCCTCCGGTCATGTTTCCATCATAGTTTCCCTTAACTTTCCTTCACAGCTTGTCTTCATTGGCCGAACTCATACGTTAGACATAATTTAGTCGTAAAATGTCTTCCTTATCTTTGGATCGCACTAATTACCACAAACAAAAGTCTGATAAAAAAAATGATGAAATTGATTTTGAGATATACAAAACACATCTATTCTCCACATATATTTAAGATTTAAAGAGGCAATGAAAGCCAATAAAATACATTTTATGTTATTTAATTTTCCCTCAAAGCTGATAAATGGTTTTGGGGTCTAGAAATTCATGACTCAAATCGTATAATAAATAATTTTGTGTATGTGTGTGTGCATTAGTGCATATATTATAGTTAAATGAAAAATGCAAGAGAAACTTCAATGATCATCAGTCACACCCCTTCTTGAAGACTAGTCAATTGCTTATAAACTCCATCAGGTATGGAAACAAGCTCTGTATGGCTTCCCTTCTCCACAACTCTTCCCTTCTGCAATACAGCGATCGTATCTGCTCTTCTTATAGTTGAGAGCCTATGAGCCACCAATACCGTGGTTCGTTCCCTCATCAGCGTGTCTAGCGCCTCTTGGACCAGTTTCTCCGAACTTGTGTCCAAAGCACTCGTTGCCTCATCGAGGAGAAGCACTGAAGGATCCTTAAGAACTGCTCTTGCAATAGCCACTCTCTGTTTCTGCCCACCTGATAATTGCACTCCTTTATCACCCACGTGAGTCTTATACCCTTCATCCATCCTAATAATGAACTCGTGTGCATTCGCGGCTTTGGCAGCTTCAATGACCTCTGCTTCTGTTGCGTTCTCGTTCCCGTACTTGATGTTCTCGTGTATAGTTGTTGAAAACAAAGCTGGTTCTTGTTGGACTACCGCTATCTTCTTACGCAAGCTACGTAGGTTTAGGGTTTTTATGTCTTTACCGTCGATGCACACGTTTCCGTTGCTGGGATCGTAGAATCTCATGATTAGTCCTATCACCGTGCTCTTTCCCGAACCACTAGGTCCCACGACCGCAAGACTTTTCCCGGCTGAAACTTTGAGGTTTAGGTGCTGGAAAATGGTAATTTCTGGTCTCATTGGATACGCAAAACTCACATTTCTGAACTCTATATCTCCTTTCATTTGTGTGACCAATCTTGAGTTAGGTTGGTTTGGAGGTATCTCAGTCTCTCTATGTAAAATTCCAAAAACTGACTCGAGTGCTTGCGTGCCTTTCACGATATCTGGGGTCAAAGCAAGTGTTTCCGCTACTGAAAAAGCTGTGACGATCAGCACCATGAAAGATTTGATACTATCCGAAAAATTCGTCTCCTTTTGCTTTATCAAAACCGATACGTACCAGAGACCAAGAGCATAGGAACAGAATGCGAAAAGCTGAGACATACCGTACCCAAATCCAGAGATATGACCTCTGATAAAGGCACTTTTGGTAGGTTTTCTTAGCTCACAAGTAAAATGTTCTGAGATTTGCTTCTCAGCACCAAACGCTGCCACAGTTCTTATATTCGCAATTGCTTCACGCGCCACTGAAGTTGCACTAGAGTAAGCCCTTGTGTAATCTCCTCCAAAACCTTTTAGAAAGAGTTGCTGTAACATATATCAATTCAAGTTTATTCAGTTTCAAGATTCATGTTATAGTTGAGACTTGAGAAGATCTTCGATTTTGAGTTACCTCGGTAAGTGAAGCGGCAATGAGAAGAGGGAAACAAGCCGTTACGACAGCTGCAACACGCCAACTGTAGTAAAATGCAAGTGCTAATGCTGTGATTGTGAGAGACAGGTTTTGGACTATTGTCGAGAGGCGATCTGCAAGAGCACTCCTCACCAAAGTTGCATCAGCAGCTAAGATTGAAGTGAGTGAGCCAGTGCTGTTCTCATCCAGATCAAACCATCCAATCTCATTTGAAAGAATCGCTGTAATTGTTACAAAAACTTATATACTCACATTCAAGATTAAAGAGTCCAGTTCATCACAAAAGAAGGATGCTAAACTGTTTGTGTTTACCTGAGAACAAGGATAAGCGAACCCGAGAAGTAAGACGCTCTCCCATAAGTGTATAGAAATAATGTTGAAGCAGATATATAGGAGCTGTTACTATTCCAGCTGCAACATATATTATGGCTATCTTTTCGACGTCATGCTTGATCTGTTTAGGAGAAGGCGAATAAAACGCAGTTAGCGCATAAGCAATCCCCATGGAGAACAATGGAGTTTGTGCTCCTGCAAGAACTGCACCAATTGAGCCAAGTAATGCATAGGGCCATTCTGGAGAATTTAGCTTTATTAGTTCCCATATCATCGAAGATGAGCTTAAATCTTCTTCATTAGAATCTTTTTCTGTCTTCTCGTCATCTACCCTGAAGCTTGAAGTCCTTCTTGAGCTAAAACCTCTTCTTGAACTAGAAGATCCGGCTAGAGATCTAAAAGATTCAGACATAACTGATCTTGAATTTTCTTGAGGTTCTGTCTCTTGAATATTAACCAAGGTCGCATAATCTCCTCCTTTGGATATCAGTTCTGAGTGGCTTCCTGTCTCCATAACCTGACCATCTTTCAGCACAACAATCTTGTCAACATTTCGAATGGTGGACAGTCTGTGTGCAACAACAATAGTTGTTCTATTTTCCATGATATTATCAAGTGCTTGCTGAACAATCTTCTCTGATTCAGCATCAAGAGCGCTCGTTGCTTCATCTAGGAGTAATATCTTTGGATTTCTTAGAACCGCTCTAGCGATTGCAATCCTCTGTTTTTGTCCTCCTGAGAGCTGAGTTCCTCCTTCTCCAACCTATTAAAATGGTTTGACAAATGAGAAATTAAGAAACATTAGAAGATGATTTTTAAAAATTCAGGTACATTACCTGAGTATTGTAACCTTGAGGTAATGATTTAATGAAAGAATCTGCGTTGGCTGCTTTAGCAGCTTCGATGATCTGATCCATATTTGCATTTTCTTTGCCAAGAAGAATGTTGGAAGCTATGGTTGTGGCGAATAATGCTGGTTCTTGACTCACTAAGCCCATTTGTTCTCTCAACCATCTCAGCTTTAGGCTCTTAATATCATTCCCATCTAAAAGAATTTCCCCTGAGTTGGGTTCATAGAAACGTTGAACCATTGATATGATTGTGCTTTTCCCTGAACCACTTGGACCGACAAATGCAAAAGTCTTGCCTGAACGTATTGTGAAACTAAGATCTTGAAAAACCGTGTTTGGTCTAGACGGATATGAAAAAGACACTTGATGAAACTCAATCCTCCCAGCTACGTTTTGCAATGTTGTTCCCTCCTCCAATCTCTCAGAAGTCTCAAGACTGTTGTTTCCTATCATTCTGTATATATTTGCAGCAGCAGCTCTGCCTTTTGCAATCGCTGATAAACTAGGTGCGGCTTGACCTAACGCGCTGCAAACGCACAGAAATGATTTGTATTATGCAACTTGATGAAATATTAATCCAGAGGTCTCGAGTTTTTGGGACTTACAATCCACTGAAAATGACATTGAGGATGGTTGTGAAGGCTTTTGCGCCGTTGGTTTTGCCGTGACGTACAAGAATACTTGCATACCACAAAAGCAAAGCCCAAGCACAGAACAAGAGACTATATGTCAATCCAACTCCTAAACCTTTAGCAACACCGCTCTTTTTACCGAGTTTCAAAGCTTTTTTTAGAGAATTTGAGTAAGAATTTACAGCTTTCTCTTCTCCTACAAATGCGTAGACAGTTCTCACCTGTGAAATAACCTGGAGATTCATGGAGAATATGTTTTTAGGATTAATCCAAGTGTTATAAATTGAATTAAAAGAAGGTTTTTGATAAAAACTGTCTTCGCATGTAAAGGGCAGATAGTAGATTTTTCAAAACAATTTTAGCTTTAGTGATATAAAACAAACCTCCTCTGCGACTTTGCCTGCATCAGCATAAGCAGTTTCACTCTTCTCTGAGATTGTGGACATAACTATAGCATACCCTCCTCCCGCAACTGCTATCAGTGGAACCACTCCTAAAGTGAGCAACGTTAGTTGCCATACCGACAGAAAACCGATGACAAATCCGGCAACAAACTGAGATAAATACCGCAACACATGGTCTGTCTGAAACAGAGCAAAACATTTCATCAGGTACTTCATTTTCTTTAGTCCTTAAAATGAATTCATTTATTAAAATTAAGTATACTTTATCGCCAATTGCATCTTGAACCAAGATGGCGTCACTTGAGATGTGAAAAATGAGATTTGAATCTCTAGCTTCTGTATCGAAGAAACTAATGTCTTTTGCTAAGATTGATTTGAGATAATTGATACGCAATCTCGCTGTTTGTCTTTCCCCTGTTTGAGTCCAACAAGAAACTCCTGCAAATGAAACATTCCAACTACAAATATGAAAAGCTAAAAACTTGAAAACATTGTAGAAAGAGATAAATGTAGATAGAAACATACCTATCCAGGCTGATACCAAATTGACCAATCCTAAGTAGACCAAGAACAGAGCATTCTGGAAAAGACAAAACACCTTATTGTTATGAACTTATGACCAAAAATCACGAAACAGAGAGAGAGAGAGAGAGAGAGTAGTAGTAGTGTCTGAGAAACCTTTGAAACGCGGGAAGATATGGATTTAGTATCTGTAGAAAGATTCCCAAGAGAATCTAACATGTTTCCGAAGAAAACAAAGAAGAGAGGAAGCGTAGCGCCATGGACACAGGCACCTAAACCGCCAAAAAACATGAGAAAGCAATCAAGTGCATCAGCTGCACTAAACAAACCCATCAATGACACTGATTCCTTCTCCTCTTTCTTTGATCCTGTCTCGGACTGAATGTTTCCATTAGAGGACGGTTCTGTGTTATCCATTGTCAGTGAACACAGAGAAGAAGTGGAGAGTGTATATGAACAGAAAGGAGTTTAGGGTGTTGGGTATCTTGTGGGGAAAGCGAACAGAAAGGGCAAAATGGGAAATATAAAAAAGAGCCATCCCTTTCTCGCTTATTTAATGTAAAGTGTTACAACAAGAGTCTAATCTTACCTAAAAAAGCTATCGTTCTAACCGTTTTTCACAACAAATAGTTAAAGCGTTCCCATAATCATGTTAATGAAGGCGCAATGGACAATCATAAAATGGGTAGGTCAGTGTATATATCCATTTTTCTCAAATAAATGTGGAGCTACTCACTTTGTCTCATGATTATAACGTTTTCGTCTTCTTTTTATAAGGGTCATAGCTTCACTGAATGCAAAGACAATTGGTAAGTTACTGATCATCAAACTGATCCATACTCTGACAAAGTATAGAAATATGTTTTTAGTTTGATAAATATAGTAAAACATAGTTGAGACATATAAATGTAAAAGTTATGGTGAATGATCTAAGAATGGTGATGCTAGAAATTATGAGCATGAAAGGAATGCATGGTACCGTTTTGGGAAACAAATCGTTGTCAACTTGTCAATATTGTCTATTAAGTAATAATTCTACGTACTGAGGCTATACGCGGCTGTTTATCATCCATCAATTTTACGTGATTTACAATTTTCGAATTTTTATTATCATGTTTAAATTCGCAAATTTTTGTATGAGCTGTTGTTTGTGAGACTAACAAAGCTACAGTTTTTTTGTGATAAATAATCAGGTGAACATTTAGGCTGAAAAATCAGATTTAGGAATCCATATATGCCCTTTGATTGGGCAAAATAGATTTACAAAATAAAACCGAAGATCCAATACCGTCTCTTATCCCGTGATAATGCAGCGATTAAACATATTGGTATTATAAGTTGGTGTAAGCGCTCACCTGGTAGGGTTTTAGGACAAGGCATATACTTTTTCAAAGAATAAACCGATATAGAAATATAAGAGGAACTTCAACACCGACAAGGTTTGTGGTTATACGTTGCTATTTATTAAAACCCCAGAATGCATTACTCTAGGAAATATTTTAAATCAGGGTCTTAGTTTCTCCATCACAAATATTGTCTTAAGTATTGTATTAAACTCAACTAACTTGTGTGTGTGGACCAATGTCCTGCAATGGACAATAAGTTCAGATTTTGTTAAGAGCATTTCCAATGGTTTCTACATTTTTTCTCTCAAAATGAAGTAAGTTTAGAACAAAAGGGACTTTTTCAGTAATGGTTATTTCATTTATTTATAATTTCTTTATTAAAAACATCCTCTAAATTGTAATATAAAAAGATAAAACATTACACAGGAAACTCTGTATTGTAATCCTCTTCTCTCTCGTGCGATAATGAGTAAAAGTATATTCACCGAATTAGGCTTACATAGGAAACTCTGTATAGTAATCTTCTTCTCTCTTGGAGTCTTGCTATCTACTGATCACGGAATCAAACATGATTTCACCTTCATCTCCTAGCCGGATCTTCCGAACCCCTTCTCAATAGATTCCACCGCAGCTTCTCCGGTTGCATGTCATCAATTTCATCTCTCGTCCCACTTATATTGATTATTAACTCTAATTATCAAGGTTTGGACTCTTGCTAACTACCGATCAAGTGTTTACTACAGGATCGATTATGGAATCACCATCGAAGGATCCCTCTCCGCTTCTAGGAGCCTTTCAATCAATGTCCATTGTGGAGGAGGAGCCAATTGAGCTCCCAGTGGCAGGTCATTACATTACCTCGCAAGCAAATGAGTTTATCCTTATTGGACGTCTTCTCAACCCATGAAAACAGAATATGACCAAAGTTATGCTCACAATGCCTCGGATCTGGCGAACCCTTTCAAAGATCATAGGAACGGTTCTATCTCATGATCATTTTCAATTTAAATTTCAATCGGAAGAATCCCTATTAGCAGTTACTCGAATGGGAATTTGGAATTTTGATGAATTGGGAATAATGGTGATAACAGTATTTTACTCTAGTTTCAAATCCTATTACACTAATATGTCGATGTAGTATAATAGATGTCAATCCAAGTGGGAGTGTTACTAGCGATCAGAATATGATAGACTACTCTAATTCAAGCCAAATCAAATCAAGAGTTTGTTATCTATTAAATTAAATGATGAAACAACAGGAAAAGGAAATAACAATCAAATAAGCAAAAGATGAACCTAAATAAGAAATTCTAAATTAACGGAAGAGTGAAAATCAAGTGCAATGGAAATGGAAGTTAAGTGCAGTAAAAGCAGAAGTTAACTACAGTAAAAATAAAAGTCAAGTGCATTAAACATGACTAAGCAGTGGATGAGAAAAGGGGTTTCGCAAGGGGCGGAATCATAGACTAGCGTCTCACTTAAAGTCACAAATTCGCTTAACAAACTTAAACTGAACGGATCTCTAGGTAATCAAACTATAAATATTGCCACTCGTGGCAAACAATCTCAGTAAAGCTATCAACCAACCTTATCATCATAAGTGTTTAACAACATAACTGGTATGAAGCAACAATTGAAACAAACCTAATAAATGCCTTCGAAAATTAATCTCTTAAGCTAAGGAAGTAAATTTCTGAGACGGTTGGATCAGACAATTCAACACACCTATCCGGAGTTAAAAGTCTAAGATCATGTTTCAATTGATCAAAAAGAAATAAACATTAATAGCACCGAAACAAAAGAGATCTATACAATTCTACTCTTAAGCGACTTAGATAACTTTAAGATCCACACTGGTCTAGTCCGTTCCCTCTGGAACCCTAAGTTAACTACTCAGAAATCATGAATGAAACAATCAAAATAACAATCAAGGTGGAGGACATGATTATGGTATTCAGAAAGAAAACTTAGAATGAAAAGCAAACTGAAACTGAATTAAAAGTTAGATAAAAACGAAAGTGAAATCTTGTTCTGGAATTACAACAACGAAAAGCTTTAAAATTTTCTTCAGCAGCGGTAAATGATGTGGGTCAGGTTTTACCCTAAATAATCTACTGCAAGTGCACAACAATGAAGTAGTAGGACTTAAGGATCGTATCCACGAAAAACCAAGTTTCAACTTTTGACTATCTATTCTATTTTAAGCTATACCAAATCGATATCAGTGATAAAAATCTAACAATTAAACGGTTTGCAATCAATAATAAAAACATCAAGCATCGGGTATTCATCAGGAAACAGAAATCTAATCAGGGAAACTCTTTAGGGAACTACAACTCTGTTCTCGACTTGAACATAAAGGTTTGACAAGTCCACTGTTGTGGCACTTATCACTCAATTTAGCAGCCTAGAAAATCCTAACTTTTGTTGGTTCTAGCGAAGCAAATGGCATTACCGAATATGTCCAATTATCCACAATTCTTTCTAACTATCAAGTGTCATTGACTAAAATCAATTGCTCATCTAAACTAGTTCTGGTTCTTAAAAAACTTTTGGAAGGCTAACAACCTAAGTTCATAAACTAGTTGATCAGGCTAATTTAAGCTTTAAGCAAGAGTTTAGATGGAGAACTTCTAACAATCAATCCTATTTAATCCCCAATCATCGATTCCTAAATCTCTTGAATCCCTAAACCTGACAAGAGATCTACTCAGACATAATAAAAATAGAAATAGAAATCATGGTAGAAGAAAACATGAAATTGCAATAGAAATATAAAAAGGGTTCAAAAATTCTTCTCAAGGTATGGAGGAATTCTTCTCTCTGCTTACAACAGATAAAACTACTGTAAAAAGGTCTATCACCAGTCTGCCCTCTCTAAAACAAAATAATAAAAAAGTTTTATATGGTCTGTAACTCGCAGGTACAAAACAGGAAAATTAGGTTATCTCTCATAGCTTCGTTGATCAATCGATCACTAATGAGCAGTCGATCTCCCACATAGCTTGGTCGACAATAAGGTCGAGGGCTGCTTCTGGTGTAGACGTGTGATGTATTTACATATTAGCATATTTCATAGCTTTCATATAGTTAATTTTGCATCCATA